>JABASI010000103.1:0-57214 GCA_019776505.1 Tomocerus nigrus | reverse complement strand
TTTCCTCAAATTCTCACTACTGTACTCAGACCTTTCTCATTGCCGCAAATCAATCAAGTAAGATTTCCACTCATTACCATTATATTATATGCTTTTACTGACTTTTAAAATTTCGAAATGGATTAAAGTTTCGAAACGAATTCGAAAAGGAATTTGAAACAGCATTTCTATCTGCATGTTTTTAGATGGAAATAAATTTAAATGTGTTGATAAAAACTAATGGTGTTAGAAACAAATCTAGATGAAGTAATGAATATTAATATAGTTTGGGAAAAAACAAATAGTGCAAGTAAAGTCTATTAAATCGGAACAAGAACCGATATTAGTATATTAATCCTAAAATCTTTATTTTTTATAATTTTTGGTAACATTTGATCTCCAAAGTCAGGTTGAGTATGTTGCAGCATGCCAGTCATGTAGAGTCAAGAAAACTAAAGAATTGCAAATTCAAATAACGCCCATTGTCTTCTGTCATTCAGGTTGACTTAAAGTGGATTTGTGTCTATATTGGCGTAGTAGTAGTGTGAGTAAAAATGTCTGCCGGTGGTATTAATGTAAATGCAAAGGTATTAAGTACATTAAATAATTTGGATATAGAGCAAGCAATAGAGGCATGGAGGATTGTGTCTCTAATGTAATAGTTATAAAAGTGAGGTGCAGCAGAGTAAAGCAACTGCATAATATGTCTATATGTATAGATAATAGGATATAGGTAGGTAGTTATGTTAAGGTTTATCTACATAATAGCGAATTTACTACAGTATTACATGGTCTAGGAAGAAAAAGAGTAGAAAATATAGTGGAAATGAATGTATGGACGTGCTAGTGGTGTAATTCAATAGAAATGAAGCTACGTTGACGTTGAAGTAAGTAAAAAGGAGTGAGAGCCACAGAGTCTACACACTAAGATGCGATATAGGATTTGAGAGAAGAGTACGAAGCCTTGCCTCATTTTCTCATGAAATGAAATGCAACGAAATGAGCTAAATGATGGCATGGCATGGCATCGTGTCTGCACACACTATTTTACTGTTCCTCTTTGGATCCCATGCACAAATACAAGTCAGAGAGAATTCTATACAGAAAACTAACTAACTAACTAACTACCTACTACATATATGTATACTAACTACGACGGTCTAGGTCTAACTAGTAACTAAAGGTAGGATTATAGAAAATTATAGAGAGACATGTGCACATTTATATGATAAGATATAGAGCATTGAGTGAGAGAGAGACGAAAGGACTTCTCATTGCGTTCTAGTCTCGACAATCCAGTCCTAGTCTAGCCAAAGGAAAATCTAGTCAAGCAATAGCAATGAAAAGTCAAGTCTGCGTCAGAGGAGGATTCCTCCACTCTCTGCCCATACTATAAACTTAAGTACTCTCTCTTATTCCATTTCACAGAGTAAATTAGTGATGTGATGTCTGTCTGCCTGCTCCGAGGTGAAGTACCTAGCCTAAATACATATAAGTACATACATACACATATATAGCTATACAATTCAATACACAAAATAACTATCATCTCATACTCTCTATCATCATATATCGTATTCAAATTAAGAGAAAGAGACAAGAGACTAGGACTATTAAATACTAAATGCAATTACAATACAAATAATATATGCATATTGACAGTCAATATTCAATATATACTTTATAATTGCAATATTAAATATGCATGGCCATATTTATGCATAAGTAAATAGGTATATGTAATGAATGTATATATGTAGTATATAAGTATGTACGTTTACGAGCAAATGGCAAAGGTATACATAAAATATCCTGTCTACTCATATTATTATTATTTGTGTGTAGTAGTACGTATATAGTGTGTATTGATATAGGTATTCATTTTACAGGTCTGTGTGTCTGTTCGATTGAGAAAAACAAATGGTTGTAGCTTGTAGTAGGCTAGACGAGATTAGCTCCATGTCTACCTTGTCTACTAGAAAACTATCTAATTCACTTCCACCCAAACCTACGTAGACTGTATAGCTACAATACTCTAGAACCTGCTCCAATCATTAGCACAATGATTATATGTTATTATTTTGCTAGTTTGAACATAAGGATGAAGGATGTAGTTTTTCTCCTCTCAGCAGTGCATACAATATTTTGTTGAATAGGTTCTGTGTACATTTGCCGTTGATATAAAATCTTAATTAGCTTAGCTACCCTTGTCTCGTCCTATCACGACTGTCAACGCCAAAAATGCACAATGTATTAACTGTGAGAATTGGCAAGATATTTGCAAAAGATACTGTGTCTCATGTTATGTCATTCCCTTACAGTTGTCAAGTGTGTCTATATAAAGTGTAGAGGTAGGTACATTTATTTAGGTATTTAATTGATATACCTACACCTATTTATTGCTCTCTAGCTATTTATTGCCGGTTTGTGTCGAACATGTCGAACGTCCAATGTCCAACCTTTTTCTGTTGTAGTCTCACTACATATTTCATAGAAGATAAATACGTGTACCTAAGTTAATAACATAATATTTATTATGTCTTGTCTGTCTCCGCACGTCTGTCTCTTGAATTTTTCATTGTGTTTTATCGTTTAGAGAGTTCCATATGCAGAAATTGTTAAACGAAGCAAGTATAAATCAATGTAAGTAGTACATATTATAGCTATAGGTAGCTATACGACACTATTGTGCATGAATTAAATGTTCAAAGGAGAAGGAGACTAACGTAGTTATAGTATAACATTGAGCAAGTAAATATTTACGTACAGGGCTACCAAGAAGTTTCTCCCATGCTCTACACGCTAATAACTCCAAAATCAAATCAGATAAAAATATGATATCTATATTGCTGAAAAGCTGACATTCTAACTTAAAGATTGATGTATGAAAAGGAAGGGTTTGTATTTTATTTGGAGTCAAGAATTAGAAAATAAGCCAAAAAAGTTTTCTTCAGGGAAGTAATGGCAATCAAAATTAATACAATGTAATTCTTTCAAAAATTACAATTTTGGCAAACCCACACTTTTCATATATCAATCTTTAATTTAGAATGTCAGCTTTTCAGCAAAACAGGTCTCATATTTTTATCTGATTTGGTTCTGGAGTTATTAGCATGCGAAGCATGGGAGAAACTTCAGGGTCCTCCTGTACGCTTAAAAATGTGTTATGTCCGTATGGCCTGTATATTGTTCGTTGAGTGAGTCTTGCTTTGTTTGGTTAGTTGCATTGAAATTTCTACGACGCAATAGTCGAGACAAGACAGAGGTGACTAGACTAGAGTAGAGCAGGCCATGCCGAACCAGACACAGAGGCAAGGCAAGGTAAAGGAATATGCATACCGGCATAGAGAGAGCATGATTACTTATTTATTCACTCAGCTTTTACTTACAAATGTCTACTACACACCATTTCATTCTTACCATAATATTCGAGAATGCATAATGGAGCTAGAAGAACTGTAGATCACATCATTATACTACTACTTACTATGACACACTCAGACACTCCACATACAGCAACCGATGTCTTCAATCAGAGATATGCCTATAAGTTGTCTTCTATTACCATATAAGAAATTCTTGACCAAAACAAAACTGCCTTTCATGCTTACTTACTTAGAGCAGAGCGACCTTAGGATTTTAAAGTGCAATACCTTTACACTCTTCTACTAGACTCTGTCTCTATATCTTCTGCGTTGTTGTTGTGTGTCTGTTCTGTATGTAAAGATGTTGGCGAGGCAGATTTGCATTGTTGCATTTTACATTTATATACTAGCTACAATCGAATGTTCTTTTTCGACTCGTCCTCTTTAATTCTCGAGCTCTCTTGTTATTGTCACGAGGCAGATTGTGAAGATGGAAATTTTCTATGGGATTTTAACTTTAGACACTCTAACATCATCGGCTGCACTCGCTATCGCACACTGCAAGGTGGATGCTCTTTCCTCTATACACAATTATTCTTCTTCTACTACAGTATTAGCTCCAGCTTTCGAGATCCATTCATTCATTTTACAATACATAAAAGTCCCTTCGTACTTAGTTTACGACATGACACCATTTCATTTGCATTAATTGAGAAACGAGCATTAATTGCTATCCTATATGTTCCAAAACAACACGTCATCCACCCTAGACGTCTGTCTCTCCTTCTTCTCATATGCAAAAATGCGAAACATTCGAGATGTCAATGTCGTGTCAGAGTGTCAGTACAATGTCCGCATAAACATACTCGATCTGAACATTGTAATTCAAGATGATAATAATAATAATAATAATAATAATATTTATTATACATTATAGTATACCGTATGCCTAATACTAATTAGGTATATGTACTAGATGTACTTGCCTTAGTTATCTATGCTTTTTGGATTGAAGCACTAAATTATTTATGCAGGAAATAAATTTTGGATGATTTTTAAAATCCATACTTATTTATTCTGTATTTATGTAAATAAAGGAAACCTAACATTGCAGTTTGTAGGTTTTCAAACGTCTAGGATGTATTAAGAGTATCATTACGATTTATGCTGTTATTTTAAATGAGTTATCGATATTATAATAGTTATTTATCTAAATATTTGAATGAATTAAATTAATGTAGACATATTATTTGGGTTTCATTCTTATATATGTACAGTAGACAATGAAAGTTTATTGTGAGATTTTTTTTGTCATTGCATCATTATAATAGTGTGTAGGATTATGTAGGTATGTAAGAGGAGTATGCTAGTACAGATATGTAGGTGTGTCTTACTTATTTTTAAGTTTCAAGCCCTGGAACAATGTTTCTACGCGTTCTGTTGTGGCACTTTGTATCGTAAGAGAGTGCTTATAGTTTCTGTGCCAGCCAGGCTGAATTAAGGAAACTGGATTTATCTGGTTTGAGATTCTATCTGTTGCCTATTCTGAATGCAGTTGGACAATGTGCAAAGTGCACAAGAAGTGAATAAGAGAATGGCTGTTCGCCATCACAAAAGATCCCATAGCTAATATGCCATACCTGTACAGTTTAATCTAATGGCATTAGAAAATCCTATTGGAAGAACAGGATCATTGTACGTGTAGGTGCTTAAGAAACTAAAGCCATCCTTTTTAAGTACAATATATATCCCATAATATAAGTAGGTATATCTACACTTGTGGTATTTTATAAATTCTTCTTCTTATACCCAACTATACCTACAACAATGCTTTTAAAATGCATTTTTAATATTTAATATTTATCTATTATTGAATACATAGTAGCTACCTATATACAACACTTACAGAGATTGCAGATAAGTAGCATTAGTATTTGTCCTCGTTGGAAAGCAAATATTTAGGATAGTGAGTTTATTTGTTTAAGAGTATAAGTACATAGATATAACATTTCTGACTACATAACGTAGGTATATATGTTTGTATATGATTTATAAGATGAATGTTTGTTGCACATCCCTGTTATATAATTAATATTTGTCGAGGATGATTTTAGATGAGGACAAGAGTAGATGTCAGATATAAATGAGTTTAGGATATTGGTAACAATAAGATCCATTTGATAAAGTGATTTAGAAGAAATGAGTGTGAAAATGTAAGGAGACATGAGGTAGTATAGTATAATAATGAAAGATGATAATGGAATGCAAATGGTAAATAGACCTTAAGAATATATTAAGGGTGATGGTATGTGACGTCTGCCTGAAGTCAAAAGTTCATTCCCCGTCAAAACATGGACTGGGTCGAATAGAGTCGAGATGGCCTGGATTGGCTTTTACTACGCAGTTGTTCTCTCTGCATTCAGCTGCACTTACATGTTCATGTAAGTTTGTAGATAGAGAGAGAGATAGATTTGTCTTGTGCTAGGACATCACATGGCTTGGCAATGCATTGGAAGGTCTGTCTTCTCTGTCTATCATTATCTTGATAGTTTATAGGCTATATAGCGCCAATAGTGCATTCATAACAGAACAGAAGCACAAATCTCTAATATATATTAACTAACTACCTGCTAAAACGCTACTCTTCTACTTACTACAACCATATCCTGAAAATTATATGTATAATGTAGGTACGTACGTAGTTACGATATGTGTGTAGCTATTAAGGACATAGATATGATAGCAAATAGTGACTCTAGTGCAAATGCAATGGGCACCACCGCCACCACAACACATACTACTGCATATTTTCATGTCCTCGAATCCTTGTCGCTTGATTACACTGTTTGTGAATCTGTCTGACTACTTACGTAATTCGTAAGTTAATTTAGCATGAGCGTATATGTACATGTTAGTGTAGTACTGTATCCGGAATAAGCTTTCTTATGATATGCGTGACATACTATACTATGTATGTATGTACTATTATTATCAACATTTATTCTTATATATTTAGAAGGCTATATATTATCTATACGGAATATATTATTTATATTCCCAAAATTGTAGTAGCGACGACCGAGTTTGAAGCATGAATTCTTTGACTATATTTACACAGGTTCATATTATAGTATGGCACATTGATTTTTAAATCAGTGGGTAGCATAACATTTATAGTTCATGCATACGTGCTTATGAGATTTTAAATTTGCATGTTCAGACACTTGGCGCTTAAAGATCATTCTACTCTCATTAATTACGTAGCTCTAGTCTCTATGTATGTTCAGCTATATAAATACAGGAATATTCAGTTGCTTGTTTTCTGTGCACTTGTTTTCTCTCTTGAAATCTTCAATGTACTCAAGTAGTGAGAATAGTCAAGGGAATTCACACAAGCTAAATAGCTACCTATGTATAGGAGAATCAAGTTATTATAATTATAATAATTGTAATCCTGATATAAATTTTCAACTGCAATTAGTGCACATTACATTTTCGTCATATAAAGATGGGTGCTAAAATGTGTATCTTAATTTTGCTTGCAGTTTACCTTATTACGATTAGTCTTCTTTTTAAATAAATAGACTATACTTATTCTGTATTGATATGGTAAAATATAATTTGTAGCTTATTTACATTGCTCTGTGAGAGGAATCTCATTGTCGAAACTAATTATTAATGCTAGAAAAACAAGTTGGCTTAGCAAGTGCATTTTGTATCTACATAAATAGAAAATCCTATATAGTTTTTGCCCATGAGAGTTATATAGTGCTATACTATATAGTATTTAGGTATATAGTTGTAAGGTATATAGTAAGTAGTTTCAATATCGTCACGTCACCGTCACACAAACAATGCTAGGAATAGGAGCTATAACTTACATAATCAAATCAGCAGACAGTTTAACACAACATAACAGGAGATAATAGAACTGTGGAAAATTTTGCTGAGCCAAGAGTTATTTGTGAAGAGGCAGTCTACTGTTCGTCTCCCCACAAGTTACGTATAATATTGCATGGCGCACTATAATCATCACATCAGTCATGCAGTCACAGTAGCACTAATGAAAAAAATGAAGATAATCGAAGGCATATCGTCAATAGGTACAGATACTTAGTATTAACGTATCAATTCACCTCCTCCTTTATAATACTTAATAGTAAATAGTAGGGATAATTGCTTATAGTTATTTAGCATGCACAACGCACCATCGGCCATTAATTACACTTACACTTACCACTGGAGCACAAATAAAAATCTCATTTTATCAGTCATTCCCCCAATGTTAAGCCTTTTTAGCGGCTATGTATGTACAGAGTTATTCATACTTACTTTATTTTATTACTACTGTCATGTCATTAATATCTAATTATGATTGGATACTAAAATAATGATGAGACAATGAGAGGAGGTGTTTGTAGCTACCAAACATTATTTCGTTGAGGAAATAAAATTATTTTAGACTTTCGACCCTATACCATTGTAATTTGTAGTTACATTGATTATTTTACAAAATGCTTAGTTAGCACAACATTTTATATACCAAAGCAAACCTTTAAACATGCTAAATTGCAGTCTTCTTCATGCAAAATTAAATGCAAATATTTTTATCCGCACAAAGTGTGACTCATATCATAATGTTATAAATTATTATTTTTTCTTCAAAGTCCATTGTGTCTTTTTACACAGCTAACTTAGTCATAGCCTTTGCAATTGTATTTAACTGTGTTTATGTGCCTGTGAGATATTGCATACATAACTATCCCTTCCTTGCATTTATATGCTTTTAAGTTAACGAGCTGAAAAATATTGTTACTGTCTATCTACTGATGAGAGGAAAATTAACTATTGTATATTGATAGTAGAACACAAATAGATGGAGGAAATAAAATTCAAAGGAATTCTGTCTGGAATTTTTTCTTTTATTAAAGTATTACTGATTTCAAACACTACGGTAGGAAAATTTGTGTGGTTTGTCGTTTGTCCGGCTCCAGTGAAATGATGAGTTGGTTAAAGTTACGGTAGGTTGCTATCTACTTCCTCATATAAATTCTATTTGAGATTTGAGAGCCTATACCACAAGATGAATATTTTGTGACGTAATATCAGGAGATAACAGGAAAAATGTTTTTGGTTAATTATAGAAAGCTTTTGCTGGCCGTATGCATTGAATAGAGAAGAACTTACTGTTAGATACTATGTATTTAGGTACTTATGTGGTTTATACATGTATTTCACTTTTGAATTTTACAAGAACAACGTTCTTATTCTCTGATATTGTCTGCTGTTAAATAATTGCATTAATTTCCAATGACTTAAATGACAACAATAGTTCCATATGATGTAAACTAATGGGAATTTACCACTATTTTACATAGGAAAATCAATGATTCGATGAAATATCATAAGGCATAATATAGAAAATTCCCCATAAATTCCTGGTGTAATTCCCAATAACTGTAGCAGATTGACATTTACATCATTACATCCTACAATTCCTTCATATTATTATTATGTTTACTATTTTCTGCTATTACTAATTATTCGATGTAAAATAATGTTATTACGAGTATTTTGAATTGATATCAGCTGTATTAGCATAAGAAAGGTTTCTGTTGATTGATTATGGATGAATGATGGTGATGGTTGCGAAAGGATTGCTAACAATTATATTGTATGAATGTAAATAGGGTATATAATTAAATGTTTATGTGAATGTGTAAATAATGTGTATGTGTATAAATGGCTTAAAGCTTTCATCGGATTGTGACATTTCATAATGTGTTCGAACGGTGTTATCGACTTGTTCAAGGTTAAATGAAAGACTGTATGTTTTTATGGTGTATATTGGTGTAGTAGTATAAAGTGAAGCGTGTTATGTTAACTAACTAAGTAGAGAGTCGATAGGCAAAGGAAACGAAACGATTAACGAACAAAACGAATGGAGGTAGGTGCATGTAGTTGTATAATAAATCTATGATAAAATAAGAGTGAGATATGGTAGACTGGTGATGTTAGCAGACTAGTACACACAGACAGACTCGTCGACTAGACATGAAATAAAAACTGACATTATTTTTATAATCATCATAAGAACATAACATTACTATACGTTCCTCTAGAGCTAAGGTAGGTAGGTATTTAGTTGGATATTTTAACTATATAATAATCTGATGGATGTAATAAAGCCGTAAGGTACCTCAGCTTGCAGAGAGTCGTGTCAGTTCGCTTGAATAACAGTGTACGATTTATAAGTAGTACGTGGATTCTCTTTCTCGGCTCTCCTCTCCTTTATTCATCTAAAAAATATTAACATTATGGAGTATTGTGCTGTATAGAGCTATTCTCCTTCGCCTATCACATTAGCAAAATATAGTAATGACTAATGTCTGCTCTTTTCTTGTGCTTGCACGTTTCTGTCTGTCTAATCTATTCAATTGAACCAGACTCTGTCGGATATCTAACCAATGACTATCGAGTAAAGCTCCATTTTCATTCTAGGCGATAGTAAGAGTGTTCTGCACGGTCTATTTCATTTACATAATATGTTTACATGTAAAAATCACTAAGAACTATAAATATAGAAAGAAATATTATAGAGAGGTAGTACCATTATCATCATTTTAATTTAATACACTCTTTTCGTCATAGTGTGAGTGTGTGAGCATGAGAATTTATATAATAGCACTAAAATGAATACTTAAGCTTTGTTGCCGAGTAGATCAAGCTAAATTCATGGTTGACCTTGCAGCTCCTACATTTATATACAGACTACTGCACTCTATATGCCCTTTGCATTGCAAAACTCAAAGATATCTAACTTATACACAGAGAATAATGATCAAAATAAAACATCCCAAACCCACATTTAGTCACAATCACACATCAGACTCATAAAAAAACGTGTTGACTTACTAAAATGAAAAAAACTACACTTTTCGTGTTAATTTACTTATTTAGTGTAATCAACATAACATTGAGCATTAAGGCTTGGCACTAAAAAGTGTTTATGTTTAGGTGTGATTGGCTTAGCTTGTCTGTAGACAGTGAAATACTAAATACTATAGCGTAGAAGTGAAAACTGATAATATTTGTTATTGGGAATTTGGTTTATTGGAATTGGTTTGTTTTGACCTAATGTACTTGGATGACATTGGTTTATCACAAATGCTCTTGCTTTGTAATTGTAATGCATCATTTTTAATTTTAGATGCAATGTCTACAGACAGACAGACATTAGGGGGCAGTATATATAAGTGGGGCTCTCTCTCCTCTAAAGTCATGTCCAAATAAACAAACATGATAATAAATGTATCCTGGCCAGTTTCAGGATTTGACTAGTCTGTTCAGTTAAGTCTACGATTAAGAAATGAACGTAATAGAACGTAAATGCGTTGTTAGAAACACTCGCTCTCTCGGGTGTGAGAAATTGTTTTAGACAGAGTTTATCAATAATTTGATAGAGAGACAGGTCATTGAATTGTTTTTGACACTGTAGTGGAGACTTATTGTCGGTTGACATTGAAGATTGTATTTATCAGTGAAAATGTCAAATGTCACATCACGGATGAGATTAACAAGTAGATTTTGTCATTTACGAAGATTGGATGCGGCCATGTGGCAGACTATCATTACTAATTAAAAACGCATTAGAAGAAATGATATACTAATAGTTACTGCGTATTTAGCGTAGTTTTTTTATTTGGAAAATGCAAAATAGATTCTAATTTGAATGGAAAAAGAATGGTTTGCTCCTCTGTGGCTAATGTTATATTATTATATTAATTTACCACATAAATGTCTGTTTACGATTCACTATAGGATTCATGTGCAGTAATCTAACTAAAGTAGAATAATAGGAATAACCGCAGCATAGAGCACAGACAAAAGGAGATAAATGCACGGATAAGTTTCATAATAGAATAAGCAAGTGACTGGTTTCTATTTAAGGAGACACAGAGATAGGAGAAGACATTGTTCAACACATGAAAGTATTATGTTAAAAATGACAACAGTTTTGGTTTGGTTTAGTCCGCACAGTAGCATTTCTTGTCACTTTTTAAATCGTCTGGCTACAACGGAGCTGGAGTCTTTATGTTCTGCTCCTCAACTTCTTTTTCTATTCTTTTTGGCTGGCTCTTGTGTCAATAACTTGCCTCAAGGGCATCCGTGCTTAAGCTTTTTCTAAAACTATATGCACTAGTCCATCATTCATCTTATGTAGTAAGAGTAGGTAGCATGTCTGTCTTCCTTCTTATTGCACACCGCACCACATCCTTGCATTAAATTTCAAACAAGAAAAACATTTTTCAATGAATGATATATACCGGAGATCCCCACTAAAATAACTATATACCTTTGTAAACAATTCACTTGACTTCTGCTCTCGATTCATTCACTTTTCAACTAAATTTACAAAAGACATCGTTTTTTATAAGTTTCAACTATCATCAAGAGGTAGGCGGGAGGGATCCTATTATTCCGAATCATTTTCGAAACACAAGATCAGAAAAGAAAGTATTAGTTTGAAAATGAACCTGCTCGACCTTTCATCATGATCTTTTCAACGAAATGCGCCTTTGTTAAAAATTTTAAGCATAGGTACTTGCCACTCGCTAATAATACTTAATGATCTATTATTTGTTCAGTATCACAAATAAATTAGTCTTTGTGTTCTCCGATATATTTTAATAGCATTTAGCACATGCCAAATTTTTACGTTGTCTTGTAGGAGAATAATTTGTCATATAAAGATAAGGAAAATATTGTATTTATTTAGATAAAAATGCAACGGAAGATGAAAAAACTTATTAGCATAATTAAATCATCAAGTCATCATCTCATCATACATAATTATATTTATTGTTTCACAGTTTGTACTTTGAAACGCATGAAGTAAGCACATGAACGAAAAAAAAGCCAAGTGCATCTAGTTTTCCTTGTACTATATAATAGGTATTGGTTACATACACCTTTTATGAAGTAAACAAGCAAAGTAAAGCAAATAAACGTGAGTATGGTTAACTATGAATATTATTTTTATGCAGAACTACATAGTAGTCGAGATGGAGAATTAAACTTTATGGTTCCCTGCACGGCTATCTTTACTTTTTGCTATTTGCATTTAGCGGAGAATAGGCAGATCTGAAGTGTTCTGTTTTGGCTGATTGATAACAGTCTATAAGTTGAGTTGACCTGGTGCAGAATGCAGCAGTTGCTTATTTCAATATGTATACACACTACCTATTCAATATTCTACTCGCATTTTGTGAGATTTAGGTCACTTTTCAATGGTGGACATGATCTCTGTATCTTTGATGTATTGTTCTCACAGCCATGCGAATTGCATCCTTACAGATTCTGTTAGTTATCATCATGATTTACGAGGACATCATAAAGTCATATTTACGTGAAAATTCAAATGAGAAACATTTAGCAGGCAATGCAATTCTTTTCAATAGAGACAAACAGACGTCTAGGCATGTTGTTATTTTGCTACAGTTGGATTGATATGCATAAGTAACCTATCTTTACTTTGAAGTAGACTCATTTTCCTGCTAATTATTCAATGTAAATCGTAAATCATAATTTCATGGGACAGATAACATTTTTTCCTTTTATAAATCGAAAGTGAAGCAAAAAATCCGACAAAAAATGCTTGTATAAATTCCATTACGTTATCTACCATATATTTAGTTTAGTGTGTGCAAATTTGGTAGGTCATCGGTGAATGTCATATATAATTAGTGTCAAACTGTATGCTACGGTTGTTATTGAGCTTAACAAACTGGACGTTGAGGCATTATTATACGCATTTTAATCCCTTCGTCGGTTTCGTCGTATGTTCATTTTTCTTCACTAATTTTTGTAATGCCCTAAAGTACGCAAGTAATGAAGCCGTATGACGTGCGAAAAATATCATTGCATAGGTTTCGTAAGTACTATGGTTAAAAATGGGCTTTACATAATTTGGGCAAAGAACGTGTTGGAGATGTTGTGAGCAAAGTTTTACTAGTAGTATGCATTCATATGTTCTGTTTATTGATTAGAAAGTTTGTTGTTTTTCACTAAGGGAAGATAAATGTATGTAATTAATCATATTTATTGCTATTTGTTAAACTGCTCTGAATGATTGGCTAAAATATTCGAGATTCGTAGTAGCAAACTTTTTTTTACTACCCTTAGCTTCCAGCGGTACACATATATGTATAGGACATTATCTACGAACGACATCAATTTTCACGGATGTAAAAGCTCTGTAAGAATTCTTATGACTTTCTTGGACTTAATTTGTTTACGAGTTGGGAACTTTTTCCTATGATGGATTTCTTGGAAATAGAACAGTTTAATTTAACGAGTCGTTGATAAATATGTTGAATTGGGTACATGCGTACGCACAAAGGTATTCTACAGGTGTAGGATTTAAGGGCGATGTACCTATTTACATAATAATTTACAGTGAACTCGTTGTACTTAATTCAGGAGGTTGTTGAAATTAAGTACCTGTATCATGTAGCATTTTAAAGAGTATGATGATGATGATGAGATGCGGATATTATAGTGTAGTTAGTTTTTGATTCTGCTGCGGCCCGCTATCTTCTATTAACGAGCTGAGAAAACTAATGAATAGGAATCAGTTGTTTGCAATGGATGGATTTTATCATATAAATTAGTTCAGATTCTTTTGATTTGTCTTGAACTGCGAATGAGAAACAAATGAAGGGAATAACAAGTAAAAATTGATTGTTTTGAAAATGTGGTACGAGAGTTTGCGTATGAGGTAGCCGTCCTGGTTTAAGGTAAATTAATGAAGATACCTAGTCAATAGCAAGGATTTTTATGTACGTTTTGAAAATTGTTCTTATTGATTTGTAGGGGAGATAATATTATGAGTATGAGCGAGGTACTAACTATATAGGATTAATCACATACGCAGTAGCTAACTAAGTAAGACAGCAAGAAATTATTGTGAAAAATATTGACCCACTAAATAGCCTTGCCTACTACTATTCTTTAGTTAGATTTAGACACACACCTACATGGGATTTTTTGTCATTATTCCTCACTCGTCTGCAAAACTTGAAATGAATTGATTTGTATGTAGCAGTCATCAGGATAGCGAATAGCAACTGTCTGACAATAAGGAGGAGCTGTCAAGTTTAATATATTGGATTGATAGGTGACATGGGATATTTTATCAGCTCTCTTTTCTACCTACGAACGATACGATGCGATGTGATGTGAATGAGCTCTTTTATTCAACAACAAACCAGCATCAAAGGAATAAAAACCTACTCAATTGCACTTTAATGTAGTAATAAATTAGCGAAACGAATTTTATAGTTTGGGCATAGGTAAAATCGAGTTTAATGCTAATCTATCTTCGCTCAATCGACAATAATAATCTTTACGGCCTATAACAAGTCATAGAACTACTTTATATTCTACCCAAATTAAATTATGTCAGTTTGAGCTACAGAAAATAAATCAAACAACAACTACCGGTTCTGCATATTTAAATCAGAATATTATTATGTCAAAATTATATTAATTCTGTACAATGTACGCACAAAAATAACCAAAGTTCAAGGCAATAGCCTAGAAGTTCGCCAAGAATAACAACTTCTACAAGGTTTTAATTGCAATACACAAAAAATACAGATCAATACTTTCAATATGTATCAGGCTCAATCATACTGTTTAATTATTGCCATAAAATTTCAATCCGTATCTAAAAGTTAAGGTTTGTATTATTAAACAATTATATGCCAGAAAATCTGGCAACAGTTTATCTAAACCGAATAATCTATTAAATTATTTTATTAAGCTAGAATATTTAGAGTAAATTAATACCTAGGTATGCTATGTAGGCTAATAAAAATCAATGAATACATTTTAAATGTAAGTATAGAAGTGTAGCAAAATCTAAAGGTTTAAATTTGTCTTATTGCAGGTATGTGACGAGCTTCAAATTTTCTGTTCTCGATGCTCTGCAGAGCAGTTGGACGTGTTGAAAATGTCGGGGGTGATCCCAATGAGTGCTCATTCATGTGGACTCATTACCAAAACAGACGGAGAGCGACTAGTCAATTCTCTTTTGCACCGAAATCCCCCGAAGGCAGCCGTGGCCCCGGCCGGCAGGTCTCTCGATCGTGGCGCCAAGAACCACTTCCGTGTCTACCATAAATGTTTTGGCATCGGAGTTGGGACTGTAATGCCCAACTTGTACGAAAGAGCCGACTCTCTATGTATCGAGTAAGTTCTTCTTTTCTCTATATCTCTCTCTCTACACTTAGCATACACAGTATCTCTTTCTATATTACAGCTACGTACATTATATCTCATCCTACATTTATGTCTATACAGATGAAAAACGCTCGATATTTTCTACGTTGATGTATCATGTACGTCCTACCTTTGTCAGGCATAGATTGTTGGATGATTCTAAGTTATTCAGATCGCAGATGAATATGAAATAAACATTATATGTATATATTAGATATATAGGATATATTTTATATATTGAGTTAAGGAAAAGTGGACTAGCTTTCTTATCGGATTTTTGTTGTCGAATTTAATTATGCTGTTTTTCTTTTGTGTATACACTTAATTAGATTAATTAACGAAGTGCATAATGTTGTTAGCGGTCAAAGTTGACATAATAAATTAGAAGTAAGAGGTAGGCTTTGAGAAAAGGAAAACAACTCGTTGGAATATTTGAGCCAATTAGGAATTAATGTGACTATGGTAAGTGTTTTTAACGGGGGGAGTAGAAAGATATAGGTCTGTCAGTCTGTCATTTTATATACAGACACTTGGCTCACGTTTTCTGTTATGAGGTGTAGGGAAAATAGAAGGAAACTAGAAAAATATGAGAGTAGACATGATTCTCTGCACGTACTTTCTGTTGTTACGTATAAATGATAATATATTGGGCATTGTCGCCGGATGTTGGCGACCATGTCCACTACTGTCACGATTATATTGAAATCTACAGAAAGATACTTTGTGATCGTCACTCACTGTTTTATCAACTTTTCTTTTTTTGCTATGTAGTAGTGGAGATGGAGAGTAGGAAAAGACGAGAAGAGTGAAACAATAAATTCTACAAAGAATAAATCACAGTGACATACACCCAAGCTTATACCCAGACAATAGAATCCTGCAATAATAATGAAAGGAAACTAGACCTGACCTGCCCAGTCACAGTCTCCTCCAACATAGTAGACTGATTTATGAGCATTGTCCATGTGCGCGATTTGTACATTTCGAGACAAACAAATTCATGAGGCTGATTTGAATCTCCTTGATGCTCTACCTTCCCGTTTACCATGTAATGATCTTGTTCAGTTCAAGACATCAAAGACTAGAGTGTGCTCAAGGGAAAAGGCATTGGTCAAGCCAAAACTTAAATCAAACAAGACGTAGGCCAACTAGCCATACAAATTGCACCTTTTTCCCACTTAATTCTCATTTGTAAGTACGTCTTAATGGAACTCTTTGAATTTATTCAAGAATTCCCTAATGTAAATGTTAAGGTGGAGGAAAAGCATCCAATTCATGTTCACTTGTGCAATAGAGATCGTTTTCGAGTACCTCAAATCTCTCTACATGATTATCACACTCATTTGCATACAACATTAGCTCAAGTCATTAAAAGGACAAATGAGGTAAATTCCCTTAGAGCTCACTCAACTCAACTAACTCATTTAACTCCACTCACAAATGCCAACATACATTTTAACATCGTCTCTAATGCAGTGTAGGCGGTGGTAGTACCTCATTCCCCGCTGGATTTAATGTACAGTACGATTTAGGGATGAATTTACTTTTTTTAACTCTCTTTGAACAACCATGTTAGTAGTGTGCTCAATGTAATAAAATACACTAATTTATTACACCGTGTTCTTATTACAATACAAAAATTCCTCTCCTCTAACTACTTACAGTACGTTACAGCATTGAGTGGGGGAATTGAGAATCTACAAGGATAATATTCGTATGAAAAAGTTGACATTCCAAGAGGATCTCACTAAATATTTTAAATCAGATATTTATTAATATCTCGAATTTTATTATGTAGCTTAGTACTACACTTACTTTGTTGGCTAATCATTTTTAAATGTTATTTTGGCATCACATAATTTTGTCATGTTGTCAAAAAGGTAAATAAATCAAATGTATCAAAAATTGCAAATAATGTCCCTGTATTTGTAAACAAGATTAAGATCAGATGTCGTTTCGGAGCGAAGCTCGATTTTCTTGAGAAAGGTTACAAGAATAACTATAATAACCTTGAAGGGAAGCATATTACGAAAGGAAATCATACGTCAAACTAATTATGGATGAAATACTAGATGAAATTTCTAGGAATTCTTTTGACAGTAATGTGTTATTGAATAGATGCGTGGAGTGTCATGGACTGTTTGCCCCTACCCGGTTTGTCGCCCACTCGCACCACCGACCTGAAAATCGTACGTGTCACTGGGGCTTTGATTCGGCGAATTGGCGTCATTACCTGCACCTGTCAAACGATCAAGAGGAATCGTTGCGGTGGGAAAAAGCCTTAGAAGACTTCAAAGCACGATTCGACCATAAACGAAAGGTAAGTGTCCAGTTATTACTCTACTTTCACTTTATGTCATTAATTGCTTTCCTACTTTCACTTTTCATCTAAATGAGCTTCGAATAGTAAAGGGGCGATCATAGTGGGCAAATGGACATGAAAATAAATAAAAGATATACATACATAGATAATTGCCATGATATAGCATTATAATACTAAATATATCTATCCTCCTCCTAATAATATAATGATGAAATCATATTTCATAGTGAAAGTGAGTTATTAATTGAAGCACCCTTGTGTCCTCCTATGAATTCCGACTCTTTTTCGAGAATTTTCATTTTATTCAGTCCAGCAAAGTCAGTGAATCGAATGAAAGGATCATTAGCAGAAACTAATCTCTCGTAAATGCCCTTAGTACTCTGGCCCAATTTAATTTCATTAACTTTTACTCTGTGAGTTGAACATAGTAGAATCGGATTCCTGTCTTTTCAACTCCTAGTCTATTCCATTCGGTTGTGTATTGTAAGTTGAGAGGAGTCTGAAAAGGAAGTTGTATGGATGTGACGAGTTCTATTAGGGTCCTTTGATTGCATTTTCGATTCTAGTTTTAATTAGCTGGATTCATTTTATGTGAGTTTGACTTAGATTAAGTTTCTCCTCTCTCAACTTCACATGATGAAATCTTTAAGCTGATTATATGACTAGCACTAGCAATTTTCAACGAATCACCATTACTTCCTCTTATATATTAATTGTGACTCTATATGTGTATAGGATTATATCGACGGATGATTAATTAGGTAAACTGAAAGTGATAAATTATTTAATTGAGCTTAGAAATTGCATTTTGTGTGCACAAGGATTGCTAACTGCTTTGCTGACTCTTAATTAGAGTCGTATTTTAGTCTGGAGGCAATTTCTGGAACTATACGGAAGGAATATTATAGCGTTCCCGAGGGATTCAATTATGCAATGTAGGGCACGGAAATGAAATCCCATATTGTCCATTAGTCTTAGGTGTACAGAAATTGTCTGCCTTCGTGCATTTCGGACATTAATGGTTTTCGTAGTGCATATGCCCTAAAGGCAAGAACAAGACAGTTGATGGCTGCTTTTTGCCTTGTTGCTGTTTGCACGCGTATCTATTAGATATAGTTATCCCTGTGTATATTTATATATTTATTGCCATAGTCAGTCTCTCCACCAGTCAAAGTGAACTATGGAAGAAGTGCCGCCGCATTCTACACGAGAGAGCAACATATTTCACTAATCGAATCACATTTCTCGGAAATTGGATTCATAAAGTGGAAAATTCCTTTTTCCAACTAGGAACTAGTACCTCCTGATTTAGTTGTGTCTGTTGCAAAGTATTTATATATACAGGAAGCCTGCCTCTAGTCATCTCTTCACTACTTTTCATTGTTCACCACTTGCTCTCATTTCACTCATCATCACTCACTCATTTCCCAGACCTGCAACTAAACTGTCATCATAAAGCATTTATATTAGTTGATGTAACACGGGAATTCAATTTCTACACTCAGGTACACGACCTAACTAAATATGTGGTTCCGGCAAAACCAACTAAATGCAATTAAATTGAAGGATACATGGAACTTCACATTTCACTTTTGAAATTTGGGTCGCTCAAGGATAATAATTAGCTCAGTGCGGCTATTTACAAGCGTTTCATGTGGCTTCCCTCTGAAATTCAATTTTAGCCGAGCAAATTAAATTCAAAGATGCCCTCACACTTCAGGCTTATCAATTTACAAAACATCAACTACATATGCACCATGTTCATAATATATTCATAACCATCTATCTCTACTTTGTATTTTAATAACATCATCCATTTTTTTCTTAATCTCTTTTGCTTTCTTAAGTATCTTGTCATGTTTTTTTCTGTCTTCAACAATCGGCTCTTTGAAGTTAGTTCTGAAAAGATTCTATACAAGCCTGAAACTAAAAACAGGCTAATGCCTTTCCCTGTTTTGACAAGGCAAAAAGAAAGTTGGGATAAAACTGCATTACAGATATTGACAGAGATGCAAAGGAGAAACTTTTTGTAGCTCTCATTATTTATGCTTAATTCGATCTATTATGAACTACAGCATTACAAATCTTGTTGTCAGTACACCTAATGAAATGTGATAATTTGGTAATGGTAAAAAACTCACCAAAACTTGTGTACAGCATTAAGCAATATTTTTAATAGTTTTCGTATTTGCATTCGATTCCGGATTGAACCTGACATTACTAAGGCAGAGAAAAGAAATATTATATGTTTTAGTAATTACTATGATAGATTGTAATTCTATCTATCTGTTGTTGTGATCCTTTGTTCAGAACTCATCAAAAATTCATTAGGATAAAAAATAGAATGGAGAAGGGTGAGTATGCTAGTATGCATATCTTAATTTGTGAATTTCAATGAAGAATTAATCTTTTGACGTAGTTATAGTTGATTTCCTGAATAATTGTATTTACTTTTGTATTGTGCAGCAGATTGGGTTGAAATTCCTCATTAGCGAAATTAATTAGATGCTATTGCAGGATTTCGGGTTTGTGTGTATTCTAAATTCCGAAACAGTAATTGTAAGTTAGAGAAAACCTTGTACAGTTATGTATTTATCCTAAGTGTACAATAAGGTGAATAGGAAGCTAACTATTGGAGAAAGAGCATTAAATCTGTAACTAGTATTTTGTAGGTGGGATTTGTAGATATCCTACTGATATAATAGTCAAAGATCAACAAAAGGGAAGCTTCAGCGCGTGTACATTATTTGTCGACTTCAGAAATTCAATTTAATCCATTGCACAATACAAACATTCGTCCTTGTATGTGACTGACGCACACTAGTGTACAAATACAGCGACAGTCAGTGGACAAAGAGAGCTAGCTTGGGACTTGTCTAATGCAACGTGTCTAAAATGTAGACCATCGTATAGACTATAGACGAAATTGGATAATACTCTACGTAAAAGCTGTAATAAATAGTTAACTTTGCCCAGTATAAATTGGAGTTCATGAAATTGAAAGTATTATTAAGCAAGGCTTGTAGTGTTCGTTGGTGGTAATTACTTTTGCTAACGATAAGAAAACAAGTGGCCATATTAGGTAAACACACGTATTGAAAGGCCTGGAAAAGAGAATTGAAAGTGCTTTCTATGTATTTAGGTTAGAGTTGATAGGTTGACAATAAAATCCTCGTTTCCTCCTATGTAATTAATACCTGTAGTCCTTTAAAGTGGTAGCTAAACTGTCGGCTACAGAATTTGAGTTTTATTTACCATGTGCCTCTAAGCAAATTCCTGTCTATCTATATGGTGCATCATTTTCGTTATTAGTATTCCAGGGAAAAACCTCAAAATTGCTCCACTTAAATTGATTTTATAAATTCACTTTGAGGACAAAGTTGGGAATTTTCATAGGCTAAGGAACAAAGGGGAAATGCACTGAAGGTAAAATTGGATTGTGCATTCTACATGTCAAAGCGGGCATTGAGTGACTAAGGGTTTTGCATAAAATCTAGAACTAAATACTAAAAGCTTTATTGTAGGGTACGAAGCCTAGAATTTAACATGTAGATCGCAACATGGAAATAATGGACAATATTAAATGTATATTCAGTAAATAGACGTTTGATATGCATAGTTCAATTTTCAATTCCTGGTGTAACGGAATGTACATAAAGTTGGCGATTTAAAAGCTTTTGATGTGTCATGTCATGTTACAGAGAGTCTATGGTTATTGTAATCTGTTGGTAGGTAGTACTCTTGGGATAGTTAGGGACTTTGACAGGCTTAATTCCCTTGAGCAATGGAAAGTTGTAAACTGTAACAACAGCAGAATACATAAGGAAGGGCATTGGTTCGGATCAGCTGTCGAGGAAAGCGGATTTTAAGTGGTGTGTGTTCGTTGGAATTTGGAAGAGGAAAGGCGGAAAAGCCGGCCGGGTGAGAGACGTACTACTACTCCAACATCACGAACTCGGAAAATAAGAGAATTTACTTTAGAATGTAAACTGTAACGTCCAAAGAGATAGGAGAGGATGAGAGAATATATAAATGTTGCTCTTCCAACACGAAACGCAGTTAGCAGAGTTCTACTTTCAATTTATTTCCCGGAAAAGTAGGTCAAATTTTGTGCAGCCGCAGTTTGCAATAGTGTCCTCTCGCTCTGGATCCTCAGCCGCCTTAAGATAAGAAAGAGACGAAATATTATTTTAATGCTACTCGCCCATGCTATGTATATAGATAGATATTAGTGCACTTAGAATGATGAACTCCTATAGGGATTATATTATTATGTCTATGCATTAAAGTAAACTTTGGGAAAAGAAAGTAAGAGTAGTGCAGATTCTTCTCGGGCCACACACATCCACACAAGCCACATCACACAGAAACTATGAAACTCATGAAAGGTAGTCACAATTACTCGGGGAAAGGAAAAGAAAATAACAGGTCACACCAAGCAAAGCAAAATGTATTATTATTATAAGAGATTTTTCTTATATGCATAGCAGCATACCTATATAAGTAACATGTACAGGATACACAGAAGAGCAAATAGATTGTGTTTATCCAGATTGTACTACTACTACCGTAGGTTTTCTATGAGTATCTTTCATCTTAGTCTAGTTCTTAAGTCGTAGGACATCGTAAAAGATAAAAGGGAGTAGTAAAGAGAGAAAGATGTTTATTATCTCTATGTACAAGAGGATATATATAGCATTACAATTCAATATCCTCCAGCTTATTTTAACGGAATTATACGTAGAGAAGAATAGGAAAGATATCTTCCTCCTCCCTACTTCCTGCTGCTACTAGTACAGAGAGGTATTAGGGAAATTAAGAAGGGAAAGGAAAAGCATTGTGATACAATTGCCTGGAAGAAGGCTATGAACTGGAATCGAATGGTGAGGCGAGGAAGGAGCTAAGCTCAAATCAAATCAACTGGATGGACATAAAAAGGAATGAATGCACGAGCGCACGAGGTTAACATATATACAACTATATATATATTTACTAGATTTATCCTATATAGAATGTCATTCCACCTACTATACGTCCTACGAGAATATTATTTCTCTTTTAATACTCTTTGTAGCGAATTCTATCAATAGTTTGTAAGTGCAAGCCCAAAAACTTCCCTCATGACATGATGCAGTTGAAGCTTTGAAGTTTACAAACTTCTAACTCCTCAATACTTGCAACGAAATTCAATTCTGAAACAAAAGCAAATACATTCGGCCTCCACCTGGGCATATGTGATACACGATAGCTACTTTCGATACTTTTAGCTACAGGGATTGCAACATACACAGGATATTTGTTCATACGCTACATTTATCATCTATTCAGTAGGAACCTAAAATAAAACTCATCCTATAACCCTTTGAGTCTAAGTTAAAAGAATTTATTTTTTGGTTTAAATATCTGTAACTAGCTTTTAAAAATTTGATATCCATCTAAAAGTACAATAAAAATTTTAGTTCATTTTGCATTTAATATTTAAAGCGGTAATATAAAGGCCAATTTTGTGAAACAATTTTCAACTGGGTTTTTAAATTGTATCTAAAATAAATGATCTTAAATATTTGAATGGACGACTGGTGAAAGACGGCTGTTATTTAATGTCTGCAGTTTGTAACATTTTATGTAGGATTTTATTTCATATTGCATTTATGTTTAATGCGATTAGTAAGAAAAGGATTGTTAGGAACGTATGTGTGAGTGTCCTTAAAAAGGAAAAGAAAGTTGAAGGACTTTGGTAAATATACAATTTCGTTTGCTAATGCAGCAGCTTTTACTTTAGTTAGTTTAGTGAAGTGAAGTGTAGGAAGTGGTGGTACAGTCGTTTAGTTCTACTTTGTGCACTCAATTGATGTTGAATTGAATTGAATTTGAATTGGGGCGACAAATGGGAAAGTGGTGAAAGCAGTGGAAGGAAAAAGAGATTTCTCCAATTTGAAGAGCAATGGACTACTTATTTGATCCTTTTTCTTTTCTCTTAGAACTGTATTTATGTATGGACATAAATAGCTTTCAATTCACCTTCATCTAGTATAATATAATCAATCTGTTCATTGGAGACTTTCGACAGAGTTTCCTTTGCACGCGCTATGTAAACTGAATTCCCTTTGACACAAATATAATCAGTGGCTTTTGTATAGATGTCAAATGAAAGCATATTTATTAAGCAATCCTACAGCATTTAGTATACAATCTATTCCTCGAACAAAATTACATACAAGCTACATGAACAAATTTGAATACAAATGATTCAAAGAGGATGCAATTTAGGGAAACTTTAGTTCATTAAAAGACCCACGTCGGTTCGGGCTGTTGAACCGAAAGTGACGTACTTTCCCAACACATAAAATCATCTAAGCATAAATTATTCATTAGAAAACTCTCAAAGAATGTCTATATTCAATTTCAATCTAATTCAACGTTCGTTTTTGCTATAGGGGATTTTGAGAAAATAAATCGTTTTAAGTAAGAACAGGCTGGAAAAGTTCTAGAAAGAAGCTTTTAACTTGAAATGCATCATTATAAAACTATTTTCTTCAGTAATTACAGATTTAATGAAAAGAATTATTTATTTGAGAATGCAGTTGTTCAGGTATAGGGAATTATAACTTTTCAATGGGAGTCTTTTGAGTGATTTAGTAGGTCAGCTTAAAAGTTGCAATAGTTTAGACGCTAAGATTTTGATGAATTAATTAGGAAGTATAGAAGAATGGGGATTGTTACAATAATTTGCTTTCGTCTTCAAGACTTGCATTCACAGAATTATGTTCAGAACATTTCGAGTGCGACTAAAGGAAATAAAAAGCGAGGAAGTTGACTTTTCTTCAACCTACTTTCTCCCCTGGGAGAAAATGGGACTTGTATAAGTTTAGAGGATGTAGTGCACTTTTTCCATTCAGGATAATTTATATCTGATTCGTACGATCACCTTCCAATACGTTACGTGATACTACTGATGTACACTTAGATAGAAAAAGGAAGAAATGTAATGTAACTGGATTGAAGCCCATGGCCCCGGCCGATTGCGATTTCATTCGCAGAAGAAATAGCAACAGAAATCCAACACAGTTGTAAAATTGCAAAGAAATTTGATTTTCGCCAGCCAATTTCGTGATAAGTAAGACCTGGGCCTGAAACGTGCTTCGTATATTAAGAATCGAAGGATGAATTGACTCTAGTATATTATGTTACGTTGTCTATCTATAGTATAAGAATATTTTTGAAGAGAAAGTATAATGCTAGAAGCTACGAATGTAATTTTATTTTTAAGATACAATAATTTGATATGAGTTCAGTTGAATGATAAGAAATGTATTTCTTTGTTAATTATTTCGAAATATTCGTGACAAGATTCTTAGTCGCAATAATACAAGGAATTGAACCATCATCTCCTAAAAGTAATTGTGAATTTTCTTTTGTAGTCTGAATCTGAAGTCTAGGAAGAAGTTTAATTAGTTTGTTTCGTAACTTCCTTACCTCCACGTAATACACCTTTTATAATAGCTACATCTAAGTCTAAGGACATTAGGTCATGCAAAGTAAACATTTTGAAGGACATACATGTGCCTAGGAATATTACGTGCAAACTCACAAATAGCTAGTATAATTAGTTTTGTTGGATTTGCCAGGAGATTCTGGAGTGGAATGAGCTATTTTTCTTGAAAGCCTCGTTTCATCAGTTTCTGAAAGTTGAAACTCCTTTTGATCTAAATTATATTGTAAAATATTCTACACGTGTACATCACCTTGACGTGAAAATCTGCTTTCATCTCTTGCCGTCGGCTTATAATTCATGAAGTACCTACCTGTTGTTCAGAATCAGAACACCCGAAATGTATGCCTCACTTGCATAATTCAACTTCCTCTAGTTTTAAAATATAAAGTCAACTAGCGTGAACTAGTTGACTTTATATTCCCAGAGGATATAGCTTTCCAAGTAAGGAAAACAATATCTTCCGCTCAGATGAAAATATTTAGTTCATTCCTTTCAGTTTACATTTCCAAGATGATAATTCTCTGATGTTATTCCTAGCATCAGTTGACAAACACATAATGTGTCATGAATTCCACTTCCACTTCACATCATTTCAAATGGAAAACAATGAAAATGCTACATATTTCTTTGCAGGAATAAATGACAAGTGAAAGTTAAAGTAGAAAATGCATGAAGTCCTTTCTCTTCTACCATTGTGCTCATCTCATTTAACGCAAAGGTGTTCTCTGCTTTTGTTTTGATGGAAATGAAATGTGTCGTTTGATAGACATCAGCGGAAACTGAAATAATGAGATTCTCTGATGATAAAATTCTAAAAATAGCAAGACAATCAAGGACAACGACTTGCTGTACGCCGAAAAACAAGATATTATTTAAATAGCACATTGCTTAAATATTATGATAATCTTACATTATTTCAAAATCACTATATACCCTAGCAGTTACAAAAGTTACAAGATTGGGATATCTATTCTACCTTATTATTCACCAAAAATACTCAGTTATAAGAAAATAAGATAAGGCGCGTTTGTACGGTATCTTTTGCAAAAGCTATGCATTTATTTTTTGTTTCGTAAAAGAAGTCATAATATTCAAACATTATTGTTATTTTCTCCAAGAGAAAGAAATGATTTCATCACTCTTTGTTTTTTCGCATTATTTTTCCAAGTATTTCTCTGGGGTCACTGATATCTATGTCGGAAGAAACGTTCATCTCCATCATCATGGCGTATATTCGAGCATATTTTTATGGCGTTTCATATTCTTTGTATTAAATTCACGAGCACGACGCACTTCAATCTGTGCTCTTGAGTCTTGAGTATCCGTTAAACATCTGGTGTGTCCTAAATTTCCGGATTTGATAATTGTTTTTCTTCTTGTCGGTTCATTGCACTGCACTAAGGTAAACAGATAGATATTTCTAATTCAATCTAATTTCGTCTAAATACAGCTTTGTCCCATTAACTTTGTATTTCGATTAACCGCTAATTGCCATACAGCCAATAAAATATAATTAATAGGAATGTTTCATGACTTCGCTGAAAAACTGAATTGTAGCTTTAATTGCATTGCGGTTGTGATTTTCGGATTTTGAATGGTTAATGAATGCATTATACTTATGTGTGCGTTCGCAATTACAAATAAAATAATCAGGTGAATTCTTTGAATGGGAATTCTTTGTCATTTCCTTCCGTCCAAGTTTAGAATGAGTTTTTATAAGAATTGCTATTACTGGCTACTTGGCTACATCTTCCATGAGCAGGTAGGTAGTGTCTATGTTCATTCGTATTATGCTCACTGTTCTGCACTGCCGTTTGTGTGGATTTCTGTGAAATGTAATGGTTTCTTGCCGTCGCCAGGCTGTCGTTAGCATGTCTGAAAGAAGCTTTGTGGAGCGGAAAGTGAAGAGGAAAAGGATCTTAGAAGAAATTGATGGAAAGTTTTTATATGGTTATGCACGCGTAATAATAGGAGGGAAAGGTAGATCATTAATCATTGTACTTGTTGTAGGGTGCCTTCTTCTATTTAGTAGTATATCTCATATAGAGCTAAATTTAAGATAAATACCTTAATCGTTAGTTACAGTCGTCCCTTGCTATGAATTGATTTGCAAATGTAAATATTATACAGAAGTAGTGTTATATATAATGATATATATAATTTGATCTGATCTCGTTTTTGCATGAAATGCTCTTATGATTACATCTGATTTTATATATAGAGTTCTCTTCTCTCTCTCTGTCCTCACATAAATGAAATGGCAATAAAATGTTAGATGAATACTGAAAGCTTCTGAAAGAGAGTGAGTTACATAAAGCTACTTACTTAGTAGTTAGGTAAGATGAGAAGCACGTATGGAATTATATTACTGTTATTATCAAAGCTGTCTATTATATTCAAGTACAATAGTCTAACAAATTACTTAGCGATTGCGATGTAGTTATTTCTAATACAAATGGTAAATCAAAGACTATGTCTCTCTAATAGTACATGCTAGTCTTTTATTAAAGAGTCTCTCTCTCTCTCTGTGAAAGTGAATCTATTCTTATTATGTCGAGTTTCATAATGTGATTGGCAGAGTGAGAATATTCATGTAGCAACCGGGAGAGAGATGCTAAAAGGAAGATGTTGAGTGAAAACGGCTCTTGAGCCTTCACTTCAGTTCAGAAGACTTCAGACCCAATGCTCTCTCACTCGAACTCTTCTCTCTCTCTCTCTTCTCGAAAACTAAGTGCGCACTTACGCTGTGCACACAAAAGCCGGCCGCCTACTTCCTTTACATGGACATACACAAGCCGACTCTATTTCTAAATCCTCAATTTCTCCGGCTTCGCTCCCTTCTTACTTTTACACGTGTCATCCGACAAGGATATGTTGTCAGGATTCACTAACTTCCCCCTTTTTCTCTTCTTCATGTTCATTTTTCATCACTGTCTACTTATTTCCTTTTGTTCTACCCGGTTTACCCGCAAACAATAATTTATGTAATAACCCTGTTCCATGTAATTTTTTTTTTCTTAGAAGCTAGAACTTTTGTGCGTACGTGTTATATTATGAATGTATATAATTACTGGTGATTGGATTAGGTAACTACAATGGAATGGAACCTTTTCACCGCATGATTCCCATCCATTAGCAAACTTATGTGTTGACACTGGCTTTTATCATATGGACAATTATACTGAATGTTGACATTGCACAAAAGACACATATTAATATTTTGTTTTGTGGTCAATCTTCTACGTATTTTACCTGCTGTGTCAGTTTATTTACAATAATTGAAGTTGATTCAACATTATAAATTATGAGTTTATGGGAAAAGTATCTGCAATCTTATGGAATGAGGTTATGATGCATTATGAGTGCCCGTGTCCTGATATTGTTGCAGTTATTTAATAATTACCGAGTTTGTTAGCTAATTGGCTGTTCCGATATTGTTAGAGCCATTTGTAAACCTTAGATGTGCTGTTTTTTCATCGTCCGAAAATGTTTTTACCATTTACTGTCAACATTCAAAGGGTTTTCGGTTTTTCTTGTTACAAATGCAGACTTACTGCGCAGAAAATGTATATCTCGCTTTGTTATTTTCACGAATTAGTTTGTACTTGTAGTTGAAGTGTGTTAGTTGTGAAAGTCTAAATGGCTCTTCCGATGTAAGTAAATGGTTGGATTAACTATCTGTAATAATTAATAATGTTTAGCTGTGCAATTGTTTTCATGGCTCAATCAAGCCTGTTTTAACTATTTTCCGTCAACATGTGCGAATGTTTTTCGGGTTTTCTTGTGACAAATGCTGAGTTAATGCGAAGAAACTGAGTGTGTATCCCATTTTGTCATTATTGGTACAGACTAGAAATGTGTACGAGCTAAAAAATCCTTGGTACAATCGAAACGTTGGGAGCTGAAATAAATGGAACGGTAGTTGTTAGTCGTAATGCTCAACTCATGAGTAATAAAACGTAAGATAGGTCTCGTCGAGTCTAGAATTGCGTAAGAGTAAGAATAGAATCATTGCCTTTTCTCCTTTTTATGAGTCAGAGAGTCTTGGTACTTATCTGTGTGTACAATTTGGGATTCATTATAGAAAGTGAATAATGGTAGACTTGGTAGATGACAAAGAACAGAGGTTTCTTTAGGAAGAAGGACGTAGAGAGGAAGCGAGGATATTATAAGGACATAGAGTCGAGACTGTATTTTTGAAAGAGCTCTTTAGAAAATCCTTTTTGCTAAAATGGCATGTGTATTCAGGACTATTCAGTAGTATAGCGAAAAATATAGTCTAAGAAGAGGAAACAAACAACACGAGTATTAAATAACAAATATTCAGGAGGAGAAGGAGGATTGATATAGTTTTGAAAGTATATAGAGAGAGCCATGAGTGATAAGTCGACTACGCAGAATGTCCCCCTCGACACAGATCCTTTAAAAAGGGAGAAGTTTTGCACATCTGTTCTTTTCCTTCTTGATTTGAATAAGGTAGGACTCTGTAAGTATAAGGCGAGGCCAAAAGTAGAATGTGTCTAACCTCCGAGTGATTTCTATTTTTTTCATCGTCAGTTGTGGTGCTGCGCCTTTGCAAAGCTTTTATTTTTCGGCGCTGATTTTACGACTGTTTTATGTGGTCGTCAATGGAATGGAGTAGTGGCTTCACTTAATTCTCCTCTCTTTGAAAGTTAGTTAGAGTTAGAGGGAAGAGGGGTCCTTCACCAATTTCGCTGTTGCATGGCATTCCTTTTCTAGGAACTGTTTTCCACGGTGGAGAGGACATTTGAAATGAGTTTACAACTGAGGAAAAGAGTCTCCAAGCTTTCTATTCACTCATTTTGCCATTCATTTATTCACTGTCAGCGTTCCAGGAAAACTCTCTGCTCATATAATTTAATTTTCGTTGCAAGGGAAATGGCTAGACAGAAGTTGAGTGTTGACTGCGGGCCTAACTGTTAGTAAACATAATCTTCTCGCTCGATTCTTATTATTATATATTGTACGCATTAAGGTTAAGATAAGAAATCTATAGCCGCATCCGCGTATTATATAGGTACATGTGTTTTCGGGACAAAGTATAGAACCACATCTTGATTGTTCTTTGGAAAATAATAAAATTGATAAAGTCTATTAGTCTACATGGTTTGGCCAGACGAATTTTAATTCATTTATTCTGAATGCTATGCATGAGATATTATTGGACAGTCTGCTCGCATAAAAATATTGATTTATTTAATGGATGACGAGAGATATTCTAGATGAATAAGTAAAAAGCATTGAATAATGCATGATGAAAGAGATTAGATATTCAAACAATAAAAAAGGGCACATCTAAATTCTTGCAGATAAAATCGCAATAGAAAAGGTTTTTTCCATTCGAAATAAGAATCATCATTGTGATTTCCTTGCAAATCCATTGATCTCATTGCTAACAATTGGATGGTTGAGGTCTGAGAGACTACGGGGGATTTATCTTTTAACTGTTTCGGGTTACTTTTTAATAAATGCAATTTTAGATGTCGCAATACGACAGAAATATGTTCAACTTCCTTTGTGTTCAGAGCGTGTCAATGAATTTCAATGGATTATTTTGACATGGAAAATGGAGAAATAGATGGCCTTATTTTATTAATGTTAGATTTTTATGTCTTAGATTGAAATAAGTGGATGCTTGATGATGAAGTGAATGTAATCCGAAAATAACTATCGCAATTCACAGATCATTTACATATGAATTTTTGTGTTTACAATAAAAGAGGATTAGTGTTTACAAGGAGCTCATTGTGTCGTAAGTTCGAGTCGTTTTGACCTCTTGAGGAAAACACAGAGCGTTTAATAGTGCCATAATTTCAATTGAAATCCTTCTCTCTCTATGTACAAGGAATAGTTTGTCTGGGAAATTGAATGTCATAAATCACAACACTCTGCAGTGACTTGACTGCTTATAAAACGGTATTTCTGCGATATAAAAATTTTCATTTCATATCATTATCATAGATTATTAATATTATTATGTACGATGTCCTTAGTTCGAAGAAAAAGAAGTGAACCACATTATTGCTCAGTCAGCATGGCTATATATTCTACGTACTGATATACATGGCTAGAATCTTATCATGCGATATGATTCAAGAAAAAAACATGCAAATAAATATTAATGCAAATTAAGATTAAGTTAGGAGATAGCTAGGACGAAGTTTTTAAACATTCACTGATGATAAGCATTTATGTAGCTTATAAACAACAACACACATACAGACGGATATGCACTAGTATGTATTATCTAGGATTGCTAATAGGAATGTGTGAATAAATTATACAAATTATTGTAGAAAATGATGTCGTGATTCTTAGTGCTCAACTTGTCCCGTCCCGTCGTGCAAAGAACAAACGTCACACTATAAAGGATGAAACAGTTTTTACCTGCATATGAATGAACTATGAACATGTCTTATTTGTTTCAGGTGACTATATAAGGGTAATATTATACTGCGTTGTATTTCTAGTCCATTTCACCATTTAACCCCCATCAATGCAGCTGTCTTCTTTTACCTGTCTCTCTCTGTCATAAACAGACTCTTGTAATGTTATTTACAAAGTACATGCAAGCTGACTGACCTGACTTGCACTGAACTACGTTAAGTTTTAATGTGAGTCCTGTAGCTAATTTATGAGCGATTAGCTTATGCATGTCGGAATGCGCTCAATATCTAGAACTACTATATGTAGTAGTTAACAGGGAGCTACTCTAGTAGACTTGCATTAAATGCTAATTAGCTCAAGTGTCAAATGGACATGGTTTTAACAGGGATAGACGTGTGTGAATCAGAATGCTAGCTCGTTTCGTGATATGTAAATCAGTACAAATATCTCCACATGCATGCTAATATATTATAATACTCATTTTACTACTACAAACTATAGTGCATTCATTATTATTATGATTTTGCTGTGTATTGTTAGCTTTGTGTATTGGATGCACCTGCAGTTATAGTCTACTTGACTGCGTTTTAAAAGTTCTGGCATAAATACCGAGATAATTGTTTCCTTTTGCGATTTTATATTTTATGGATGTAATTTTATCGTGTACATTTACTTTACTGTGGCGAATACTAAATGCACTTGTTTTCAGTTATGTGAAAAACAAAAATTAACGCTAGTTTTCGTCAGGATAAGCTTATTACGCAGATTGTTAAAGATATTATTTTGTAGGATGATTTTCGCACACGTGTGCGAAAAATAGGTGGACCTTGTAACTTTGAGCTTTGCTACTTTTATGGCAGTCTATACAAGTAGTAATATTATATTAACATTCGTTTTTAATGTAGAAATAGGTAAAGCTTCTAAAATATTTTCAAAGTGACTACCTTTTAGGTATTTAACTCAAGGTAGCTTGTAAATATTGTAGAGTCTGCCTAGGTGGTATGATTTCGTAATTATTATCGTTTGTCTATGGGTTGCATGGATAAGCACATGCAATTGCCTCCTCTACCTATCAACACTTGAAATCTCCATAAATCAATTTAATAGTGCAATTGCAATAATCGTTGCAGTTATAATAAAATTATAAGGTAGTGTCTGTCTGTCTTATTATTATTGGTTGCATGTGAATGTGAACGTAAGTGATATCTGTATGCAGACTGCAGACAAAAGGAAGACATGCAATATGTAGCAGAAAAAAATGCACTGTACCTAATTGCAACTCAGTCGGCACTCTTATGACTTGAATTTTTGATGCAATTGCAATTTAATGCATAATTGTTGTGTTGTAGCAAACTATATATACTTATTTATACTGTCTGTCTGTATAGTTTCTGATGTTATTTTCCTGCAGGAGCTACCTATTTGTTGTCTGCGCTCTCATCGTTAAAATCCTTGAGCTGGGTGTGTACACTGCGTGTTGAATTTTCCATTTAATGACATTAAGTAGCCTAGTGTCTATTCTATATCTAAATTCTCATTGTTAAATGCCGACGCATAGATAGACACTGTTCTCTGCTTGTGTTTTGTTACACAGTAGTAGTTCCGAGAGTTGCTTAATCTGCCGTGTTTTATGATCTATGCAAGTTTTGTAAGATGTCTGCAGACGGAATATTTAGCGTTTGAGGCTGTAAGAATAGAAATAACCTCGTTGCAATTGCAAGTTGTCTAGTCAATGCCATTGGAATGCAATTCAACGGTCCAGTTCATCTTGACTAGACGATAGACAGAAAATTAAAGATGTGCGTATGAACAGTAATGACTTGGCGTAATTGAATGCGTGTTTAATCATCAACTCTCCATTATTTTATGTCTTACCAATGGAGGAAGTTTAGTAAATGAAATTATAAAACATGTTTTTATGGGAAGTATTTTCCTTATTAGATACGTAAGGAATTGCGATGCATGGACAGTTAGCCACTACTACAGTCGTTTTATTGTTAGCCTATAAAATTCTTAAGCCAAGTGCTGGCTTTATGATAAACGGGGCCATATGCAGAAATGTCCTTCTTAGGAATCCTGTGTAGATATGGCTGACATATTCTAAAAATGTTACGTTTTTGAATGTAATTTTTGTAAATTCATCAATTTTCACTATTTTTTGTCGATTTGAGATGTTTTAATTTAAAAAATGTTGCTGGGCTGAGACGGTGACATATTATAATAGTACGTGTTTTATTCCGGCCCTGGTTTTCTGTGATTTTCTTAGATACGAATGATGATGAGAAAAATTATCACAATATTTCAATTTCAAGGCAATAATTCATTTGAATGATCGAATTGGTAAAAGAAATAAGGAACCCCCACTGGAAATGAATTGGCATAGACTCTGGACCTATTAGAGCATTCTTTTGTAGGAAAAAATTCATTTGGCAAAAAGGGAATTGTATTTTTATTTTTATAGCTTCTGTTATGGATATGTACCTTGAATAGAGCTGGAAGGCCAAATATTATATTTCGTATCCCAACAAAAGACTGCGTATACCTGTGTCATAAATGTGAATGGTCTGCCACTCGGTTTTATAATTGTGCAATTGAATGTTTGTCGGCTTGAGAAATTCAATCCACGCGCCCGACTTTGTCCTTCTGAAGTTTCTCATTGAAAGATCACTTATAGGTCATCATAGAACATAATTTCGCGTTCCATTGCAATTCCCCAGCTCCTTTCTAATTTCACACTATAAAAATTTTCATTTCACCTCAGTCACATTTTTATTCGCTCTAGTTTTCATCTGGAGAAGTTAAAAAAACTCCGTTTCAGAGATCGATCGTTATTTAAATTGAATGTTGGATCGGGAGCAAGAGGTTTATTTTACACATTCTCGTTTCTTTGACACAATAATATCCAATATAAAGAAATGAGATATTCTAAGAATTCTTTTTATCAGCTTCCTCTTTCTCCCAGCTTTTTTTTTGCCTGCCTTCACATGTTAAGGTATTGTGTACTTAAAAAAGTTTGTAAGTTTTGCACAAGTTGTCTGACAATAGTACACTGACGTTTGCTTGACTTGCTTTCAAATTACCTAAGATATCAAAAGAGATGTCAGAGTCGAATGCAAAATAGCTCCGTCCTAGCTAATGGCTAAATCTCCATATTACTTTTCTGTGAGGAAGTCAATTTGAATATCAATCACTTACACTCATACGCTTCTTTAACAAAACCTACCTGAGAAAAACTCTTAGATATATATTTTTTATTTAGTTTGTTAGTAGGAGTTTGTTTGTTGCATTCATGCAAAACTTCAGATCATTTCGATACCAATTTCCGTAGTTTAGTCGCTACAATTCCGGCAAGTACCAGTACTTCCAGGAACATAACATGTATCGAAAAAGCTTGGGATTTTTACACTCCAGTTAGAATCTCTTGTAGACGCTTAAACCCGACTAACCTTAGCAAAACTTGCCTTACAACAACCCAATTCACGAGCACTAGAAACATGATATTTGTATTTCACTTCTAATTTTCTGATATCATCTCGTTTCCGTTGACTATCCTCTACTGTTGAATTTTATTTAGATAAACAGAATGTTTGAAAAAACTCAAAGCCAGGTTAGCATCCACAGAAATCTAATAATGTTGGAAGGAAAGCAAAAAAAGATTAACATAATTAATTTTTGAAATACTTCGGAATAGCACATTTTTGAGATAACTAACATAATATTATAAGAACATTAAAGCTGCTACTGTTTTGAAGTAAATAATTTCTGTTTTGTATTTAAGGGATTTAAATCCCGTTAACGATGTTGCATAGGTAAAGGTGCATGTATGAAGTGTTTGCATTTCCGTTGCATATAATAATTGATGTGAACCCATTTCGTATGTTTTTTCCAAGGATATATAAAATTTTCTTGGTGCTACATGCTGTTTTATTTGTTCTGTTGTACATTTGATGTTTGTTGTATTGTGAGGGAGTGTGTATTTACTTGTAGCTGGGCAAATAGCATAAAAGATTCCATTTTAGCTTATAGTAGCATTGCACTCATCTCCAATTCAGTTCAAAGTAATTTAATTTTTATTGTTATGATATTATTGTAGTGTGGATTGCTTAAGTGTAGTATAGCTCTGTCGGAAAATGGTATTTCACATACATAAGTAAGTAGGTATCAGTAATTCGTGTCAATGTCTACGTGGTAAAACTTTTTCTTTCTCTCTGGATTCATTTCTTAGAAAGAATAATGGGTGTAATAGAAATATTAACTCATTATTTGTATATTATAGTGGTCCATAAATGAAGTATTACATAAGCAAGGATGCAGGGACATAAACAGCATGAAATGCCATAAATGTTTTACATACAGACAGTACAGATATACATGTATATAAATATTAGGCAATTGACAATATAATAAGAGTTTCTATGTTATATATAAAGTTTTAGTATTATATTTAATAATATTTTAGTTTAGTACGGTCTAGTCCTTGTCTAGTTGGAGTTTGGGTTGTTTAAAATTTCACCGAGCGTCAATCAGTCAACGAGTTTATATTTTAATTGCCATATGCGAAGGACTACATATGTTTAACGATGACATGAATGGAATGATGGAATGGCTTTTACTTTCCTTCATGGACATAAATGCTGACTGGGCATGTCTCTCTCCACATTTACATATGCAGTCGTTAAAAGATGCAAGATATAATCCGTTGTAGGTATTATTATTGTTGCTAAAGAAAAGAGTCTGAAAATAATTGTTAGTAGACTTGACTAAGTATAAATATCGAAAACTATGGAATTGGCTAGCGTCATGGAATGTCCTCCTGTCATAAAAAAATCAGAGTTATGCAATGCTAAGATTCTAGATAGGAGATGTATGTATGTGTTCAAGTGAGAAAATGCTATTTTTGAAATTGCTTGCGTAACGTTTTTCCAATCACGTTCCTACATACCTATTACTAATGTACATTGCAGGATATTAGGGCAAGATCCTTAAGAAAGTAACAAGTACATGACTATTTCTAGCTCCTACTGCTATTTATTGGCATCTCAGTCAATTCTCTTCATGTTTCTTACGTATTTTATTTGACCTGGGTGTGTTGTGCCCTCCCATTTAGCATATCGTACACTGTACACACGTTAAAATGCAGAATATCTCTAATAGTTTCCTAATACATAGTATATATAGTGAAAATAAGAAAAGTAGTGCAAACCCTTCTTCTTCTAACACTGCTAGCAGTAGAAACTCGGTAAACAAAGACATAAAACTGTCACAAGCCCACGTAATATTTTACAGAGAGCATCTCGTAAAATGCTCAAGTGTCAAAAATCGATGGCAAAGAACCTCTTCAATTTTTTCTCGCATTTCTCCAGCTATAAATGCATAGAATATCCTCTTTTCCATCTAAAGGTAATAATAATAGCAGCTGGCAAATAATATCTATAATCTGATGACTTCTTCACTCAACTCCTTTGCCCCATGTCTCAATAGAAAAATCTAGGAGCCCACACGACTAAATTTAATGATACACCATAGAAAATTATTATCGTTTTCACTTTAACACACTATTCATAGAAGGTTCATTAGGTTTTTTTGTGAAACTTCTTGAAAATTTCAATTTCTTTAGTAAATTCAGATCAATTCTGAGGATATTACGTCTATTCACTAGGGAAATCACATTTTTTGCTTAGTAAAATCATTTGATGTGATTTTATGGTGTAAATAACTCGAGTTTAGGTAAATTAGCGATGAGAAGTCCATGTATTTATAACTATAATGTATGTATGCTCATGAACTTATGTAGGTACATGGATGGATAGGAAATACGGATGTGGGAATAGATAAGTAGTAGTCAGGAGCAGATGCTATCTTTGATTTTTTTCCTCTTCTGTTTCGTGTTGGATTGAATATTTGAAAGTCAAAATAAGAGAAGCGCTATGTTTATCATTGTCAATTGGGTTTATAGTTAAGTTGAGGCTGCTGCTGGTGTCATGTCATGCTACAATTCAATAGTACAATAGCATTTCGGCTTTGGTTCTCCATTGTAGGATTGTAGCTACCCAAGTTGTATAGCTGTTTAAAGTAAAAGAGATCCTGAGATTTTCCTATACGTTAGTATAGTGTACGGTATTTTATTTTATTTTGTAAAGAGAAGATCTCTCAGCTGGTAGATTTTAGCTATCTCTTCTTCCTTCTTCTCTTCTAACTCTTCTCTTTCTGTTAGGTAATGTTTTATTTAAAGGATTTTCGAAGGCTCTTTAGTGACTAGGAGTGAAAACAAGTAATAAAATAAACTACGACTCAACTGAATCCCATTTCAGGTCATTCCCATTTCAATTTGTTTTATTGGATTCGAACTCTCGTTGCATTTCCGACTGCACACAAGAGAGTTTTACGATATTTTTATGTCCAGGCCTGTATTTATGTAGAATAAGAAGTTTACAGATTACATTCGTAACTCTCCATACATCTCCCAACTACTTTTAACTTAGTTTTCACAATATATTTCTTTATACTAGTAAGTACTATATACGTCACACCACTACCAACTCACGTCAGCTTCGTTTTAATTCTAATGCAACTTAGCCTGTCTTATTCCACAGTTAATGTCAGCATTAAACCTCCGTTGAGCATTAGTAACCAAAGCTATTTAGAAAGCTAATATCTCCACTGGGAAAATACACTAGGTTGAAGTACAGAGATATATGTAGAAAACGTTTTTCGTCTGATAAATATATTATACTCTCTTATATCCTCATGTATATGCAATGTCTGTTTATTTATTGCATTGTCGGTTATTCTACATTCGTCTAGAATTATGGAGCAGAAAGGCAGTCTGATTCTCATAGCAGCCTTAGTCTCGACATCATTCAGTCGGCTAGTCATTTTCTTTTTCCACGCTTACACTTCCATTTAATCTTTCAAATGTTACATGCTATGCACACAGACTGTCACCACAATGGAATTATGCATTTTTATGCAGTTTTAAAAATATTACATAAAAATAAAATGATTTTTGCTCCTATTTCATTTGTGGATTAATAATATTATCTTTAAATTATGGAAAATATATTAAAAATCTTTCGGATTCCGGATGTATATAATTTTATTTGTATAATGGAATGGAATTCCGGGGATGGCAAATTGGCAAATTATCATAAGGGTGCGGAAATATTATATAGCGATGAGGATCATTGAAATTCAAATATGCATTGTTAGACAAAGGGATAAGAGTTTATCTTAGCAATATCTTGTGAACATAACGAATATATTGGGAAATGGAGGAGACACGAAATTAAATGAAAGCAGTTAAGCTGGCTAAATTTACGAGTTGGAGTATGCCATTATAGTGTGTTGTTGTTATTACGTTATGCGGATGCTTGGGTGGAGAAGAAGGGATGCAAGGCATGATTTGATCTGGTCTGGGAGTAATAACAAATACATAATGTGCACTTCTTATTTAGATAGTAGTTCCGTGCATATCTTTTAGAAACTAAAGGGAAAAGCGATAGATTTTGCTGTGAATTTCATTTTAGTCGAGAGGAGATGTGGAGAAATGCATTTTGCACGCGTTCCATTCCACATTGTTAGAGTTGTGGTTGTTTGCAGTGTGCTTGATAGGATTGTGGTGGTGTCGTAAATAAAACCAACATGTAGTTTTAGTGCATATGAAATATGATGGTCTTTTTACTCATATTTCTCAACGTTGCAACAATAATATTCTATTCTGATATAGAGTCTTTGTTTTGTTTACTAATATTATTATGACTGAATTTTAGTATGCAATTCCAATGCATGTCATTATGGGGATACTTTATTAAATGGGGTTTATTGCCTTTTGTTGAATATGAGGAGCTATTAGTGTGTTGGGACTGAAGAAAATAGTAAAATGAAGATATGGCAATGTATAATATTACAATTGCCTGAGACACACACAGGAGTTGGAGTCTTTATTTTGTTAATGGCCCGTCCTCCACAGATATCTTTTTTCGGTGAAGGTTTTAAAGGAACTGGAGCCAAAGGCAGTAGTTGCTCTATGAAACGGGGATTTTACTACATAATAGGCTTTCAATCCCATCCTGACGGAAGGAATGACAATAAAATGACAGAATCCTCGTTTTACTACGTAGTTTTAAGAGGGGAGTATGAGGTCAAGGCGGGATCCTTCTTCCATTCTGCGAGTTTATGTTTTGACGTCCAATTTTCTACACAGTTCGTTGCGTAACTAAAGTTCAGTCATGCAATTCATGTGATGAGACGTTTTTTTTGCTACAGACACAGATATGAGATGTCTTGAATGAAAAAAGGTGGGCATTGATTGGGAAATTGAGAAACTCTGAGATTTATTGCTGAAAAAGCCAATGGGCGGGGCTTTATGCAATTTTAGTATGTGGGGATACCTTAGTAGTTAACATATATTATGGCTATGTGCAAATTATCTATGTATCTTCGATGATAAGATTCAGTTCATAAATTATGGTAAACAAACCTTGGTTGCTCCTTTCCTACCTACAATTAACCATTAAAAATTATATGTTGATAGTCTGGGTGAATTACAGCTTATAAACTAGCGCAGAGTTGAATGAATTCTAAAATCCTTGATTGTTTTTGTTTTTTAGGAGTCGAATTCCTCGTCGGAAGACTCGCCAACTACTGAAGACCAAGTTGTTATAAAGAAGATTCGCTATGATCCTAATGAGATGATATCACCACTGATTTTAGACCCCGTGCTTAAGCTTAACTTGCCAACTAAAAAGAGACTGCCATTTCTTCAATACTCGGAAAATGATCAAAACTGTAAGTCCTTCCCATACATTTTCCTATCTTAATTACAACTTTAATTTCAAAGGTTGATTTTTGATAGAAATATTCGGACAATTCTACTTTCTGCAATTATTTTTCTATTTTACACTGTCAAATAATTTATTACGATCCAGATTTAATTGAACTACATCCGTTTGCAGATATATAGTTCCCGCATATTTTAAATCGTTATTTTCAAAGATGTTCGAAACTACAAGAAATATTTTTTTATCAGTAAATGTGAGAGATGACTGCATTTATGGAAAGAAAATAAGTGAGAAATAGCTAAGTGAAACAAGAGATGAATAATTTATTGCGTCTTATTGAAAGAAATGGGACAAAAGGCGTGTTGTGTTCTAAGCCATGCTCTGCATATAAAAACAATGGACAAAAGTTAAAGAAAATAAAGTATTAATGTCACTAGGCGAAGTGAGTGTAGTAATAAAGAGATAATATGAATGAGTGAAGATGAAGAAAGGAGAACAGGATAGGAATTAAATGTTGAGAGCATATGGGATTAATGTGTGATATGATTTTGAGTTGTGTATGGAGAGAGAGAGAATAAGTTCATCTCCTTTCGTTGACTGTTGTTTGCTTTGGCGTTCCTGGCCTGAATTGGTTAAGTGTTTTCGTTGGCCGAGGCTTTTTCTCTCTCAATCAGTCAGTCACAGTGTTATAAAGCGTAATATAATGCAGTTTGTGCAACGTTTGGTCGTGTGATGTTAAAATTTATGATATGATATCCTTTCGAAGTGGTTTAGCTAGCGTTTAAGTGAACATTAAATCCTAACTCTAATGTAATGCACTTTTAAATTCCCAAGGAAGAGAAGAGTTTATGAGATTTTGTGCAGAAAAGAGTGTGGCATATCTAACGGGGCGGGTAGTAGTAAATAGTTTTCTTCTCTCTCTCTCTCTCTCTGAAACTCAACTACTAAATACAATGTGTATCTATAGGGAAGGTTGTTCAAGATATTAGCTTTATTATGTGAATGTTGTGATGCTGAAGAGTGTTAGTGCTGTAATATGGTAGACATGACAAAGTGGAGATAGAAAGAGAGAGAGAGAGAGAGAGGAGGTCAAAGGAATGTTGGCATTTGGCCCGACTAATATAAAAATGACATTTATTTTAGAATCTTTTAGCCAATGAATGGTGGAGCTGTGTCACGTACGCTTTCTCATTCCATTTCACTGCTTAAGACACAAACGAAATTTCGCTGCACTGCATTTTGTCTTTCTTCCATTTCCTTCCTACGTCCTCGGTCCTACCCTTTTTCACATCTCAAAAATATCCCTACAATATTGTTGTCTATTGTCGTATGAGCGGGAGACGAAGAGAGTATTTATTTATCTCCTGTACGTATAGATAGATGCACACAAGAAGAAGCTAATAATAATACACCAGACCAGGTTAACTAATACATTAGCTCTCTCCTACTCTTTTCCCTATTTACTTAAATATAATCTCTCGCTAGACATGTGTGCGACATGAGCCAGCCTCTTTTTGGCAACTATACCTAAGTGTCTAATGTCTGTACACGGATTTTGATTTCTATATACGCTAAAAATGAACTCCACCATGCATCTCTCTCTATTTATTACTTTTCTACTCTCTCTCTCTTTTTCGTGTACTTACTTATTAATCCTATCTAAATATTCTGTTTCCTCGACTTACTTAATAATTTTGCTTTCCTAGCATATGTCTGCTAATTTTCCGACTGTGTCTGTAAATAACATTTCTCTCTTGATTCTGAAGAATATGCATAAATGTAATTGCAAAATGATATAATGATGTTTTTGCAAGTTGTGGGAGGATGAATGGGCCAAAGAATTCTAAGAAATGATAAAATACATCTATTATATAAATTTTAATGTGAATTAATTTTTTTTTCAACTGAACTGTGGAGGAGTTTTAATGGCTACATAGATAATAATATCAATTGAATTAATAAAACTGTTATTATAAAGATAGATGCTTGATATATTCGTAGGTAAATGTTATTTTTGATGTAGCAAGTACTGAAGATATCTACGTAAGCATGTGGCTGCTAACAAAATGAGAACATTAATCACAATAGAGATATGTATGGCATGACTTGGCATATGTGTAGAAAATGCAGATCGATTGAATTGAATGCATCTTTGAGAGTTGGGTGCATCATCTCCTTCCTCTATATCTTTCTACTTAAATGTATGTGTAAAAGTGTGCATGCAATTGATTTAGTAGCTATATAATGGTGAATTTTGAGTTTTCTTGCATGTAAGTGTAGTGATTTATATTGAGAAATAGAGTCATAGGCATTAAACAAGTGAATTATGTAAGCAGAAGAAGAGATAGTTTTTATCTGTAATGTTCAGAAATGTAAGGATTTGTGAAATTGGAAGGATTGACTGCAGTATAGAGTGTCCTTCTTCAAGTCGTTGACTTCATTTCTTCTTCTGTTGGAAGAACGAAGGAGAATTTAGTTATACAGCATAGAGGAATATCAAGAGTCAGGTCAAAAGAGCATAGGACATTTATTATTTTAGATTCAGTTGAGTCGGCTAACTTTGTATGGCTGTAGAAAAACAGGAGATAGATATGAATAAATGGATGGAAGGTGGACAGAGTTAACTGATATAGATATACATTATTTTTTATAGTCGCAACTCTTTTTTAAAGTCAACTGTGTAAATCTGGCGCGACTCGACATTCAATAGACTTTATTTACTGAACTTGCCTCCTTGACGAGAGTTGACGAGAGAGAATTCACTGATAAAATACAGCTGAGCAAGGTTATTTCTTGTATCATATAAGGAACCCAAACGAACTAACGACTGCATAATAATATCGTCTACTGATATTATTATAAAGATACGAGGATGTCTATACATTCTAGTAATAGCTGTACAATGTGCATCTTTCCTATCTCCCCATAAATATGTATGTACATTTATTACATGAGAGTGCAGATATATGTAGACGTTTTGATTCAACTTGGATTTTTACGTTTTACAACAGAACCCAGCCGCATTTTTATTCCTAACGGGGTGATTCAGATAGCCAAACCAACATGATGGCATGTCACATTCACAACTTTGCACATTTTCATTTTGACTGGATTTATTTTCCATTCGGTCGCTGTCCTGATCTTTTCAGACCTCAGATATACTTCGATAGATTATTTGACTCTATGTGATCTCATCTTTATTATCAAATCACTGTGCAAATTACCTANCTGGATTTATTTTCCATTCGGTCGCTGTCCTGATCTTTTCAGACCTCAGATATACTTCGATAGATTATTTGACTCTATGTGATCTCATCTTTATTATCAAATCACTGTGCAAATTACCTACACTCCATCAGGATCATGACTATTTCACCCACTGAACAAATTGCTGTATCATGAATGACCATTATGCAATCTGATTATAACATTAGATATTCGCTTAGTTAGCTATAGTTATCTTTAATATTCTACCTACACTCATTCTCGTTTACAGATATTATTATCTTATGTCACAGAAGAAGAGCAAAGGAAAATCTTGAACTTTGATGTTTAATGCTAGCGAATTTTTACTTTTCAACTCTTTGACGTCAGCAAATTGTAACAAAGCTCATTTTGTATGCAAAGGATTTTAGTGCAAAGTGCACTTTGAGGTTTGAAATGAGAAAATGACACTTGCTCCTATTACATTTCAGGATTTTCTCTACTAATTGACAGATGCACTTTTATAATGATATGTCGTTCTGTTTTAATGTATCAGGACAGGATGGATGGGTGGGGTGACAAGCCCAGAGATTGTTTTAGTTTATTCTACACTGTACAATGTTACAAATAGTAATGCAAATGCAGCTCATAATTATGACAACGTGTTTTTAGACTTGTTTTGGGTACGGGAACGCTAATAAAAAGAGCATTGGCTTGTCATTTGCATTAGTCACGGCTAGTTCAGTTGCAAATGTCATTGATTATGATGCGCAGTGATAAATAGTTGAAACTTTGTGTAGGTACTCATCTGAATATTTACACAGATTCTATTTTCCATTAAAAGTACCTTAATTATATAGTAAGTACCTACCTTAGTACCAATAAAGAATGCAATAATGAATTTGATGACTTATTTTGATTTCTCTTTGTGTTTTTGCAGCAGTGAATGAATCAGAGGTGGATAGTGTGAAGAAAATGTTGATAACCCGGTTAGGAAACGATGGAGCGGAGAAGGTTACATCCTTACTGGATAAATTGGTAGGAAAAATCTCATCCCTTGAACAGATCTGTCGAAATCAGGATAGGGTCATTCAAAAGGTTTCTGATGCCAAGGTATGTTTTCTACAAATGCTCTGTTTATTAATAAAATCTTAAAAATTAGAAAAATTATGAAAATCGATAGGATTTTTTGTAATGATTTGTATGTTTTAATTTTTAGTCCGCGGTCGAAATGCAAGCCAAAGTGAATACAATGGAAGCAGAACTGCATTCGTTGAAAAAGCAGCTTTTAAGACGGCACGAGCAGCGTGAAGTTTACATCCTTACTGGATAAATTGGTAGGAAAAATCTCATCCCTTGAACAGATCTGTCGAAATCAGGATAGGGTCATTCAAAAGGTTTCTGATGCCAAGGTGTGTTTCTATAAATGAACTGATTATAAATATAACACTAAAAAAATAGGAAAATTTTGAATAAAAGCGATGGATTTTTTGTAATGATTTGTGTTTTGATTTTTAGTCCGCGGTCGAAATGCAAGCCAAAGTGAATACAATGGAAGCAGAACTGCATTCGTTGAAAAAGCAGCTTTTAAGACGGCACGAGCAGCGTGAAGAAATTTAAACTGACAAATTTACATTTACTGTACCTGAACCGATGATGAAAATTCTTAACTAGAGATATAGATATGATATTAGTTCTATTAATTGTATAAGTAGCTAGTTAATTTGTAGTATAGAAGATGAATATAGTAATTAGATTGTTGCAAATATTACAATAGATAATATGTACAGGAAAGATTAGTGTAGATAGATAGAGTTTTATGTGTACAGTTTAGTTGAGTCGAGTTAGTGTGTGAAAACGTAGTGTTAGGAATTGATGTAAAGCAGATATAATTACATGTGTTGTAATGTATGGTAGTTAAATGTTGAAAAGTTAATTGTTCGAAGAAGAAGAAGATGATACTAAAGATAAATTAGTAAGATATGAGGTGGACACTATGAACTATTACATTATATATATATCTATATATATACCTATTACATATATACATACAATAGCAATGCTGAGATATCATAAGAAATAACCTATTATATAATATGTACATAATAGATACTTTAAATACATGCCTAATCCTTATAAATATATTATACATATACTACTATTACATATATATAACCGTACATATTATATATATATATATAACCTAGAACTGCCGCTTCAATACAATATATTATATTAAATCAAAGGAACTAAATACACAACTAATAGGTAAAAGTGTGAAATATTATAGTAGTGTGTAAGAGAAAAGGGAAAAGATGTTTAGTGGAAGGGTCATCGGTGAAGCAAAAGTCTGTATTGTATATGTATATGTATTGTTGTGTATTGTATTTTAGCGCAATTTACTGTAAAGTATCGTTGTTGTAACTGGAAATGTTTTTTCGCAATTAGAAAACAGACGGCTGAAATACTAGCTACTTAAATATGAACACTTTAATATTTAAGTAGCTAGTACTATTAAGAAAATAAGGTGAAATGAAAATCAAAAGCTATTAATGTGTCTAGAAATGGATACTCTAAAGAAACTATTATACTTTACAATAATTAAGAAACGAAAAGAGAAGTGCTGAGGAACGAGACGCTAATGAGAAAGACAAGTGCGAGACAAATATGTATTCATTATTATTCAATTGGTTAAAGAAAATTCTTTTTTTAGGTAGATATTACTTTATACAACTGAAACTGATCGTTGACATGACATGACATGCAGAGGGAAAGGGGATTGAAATAAGTAGCAAGCATATGGAAGATTTTCTGTGAAAGGAAAGAGACAGGTTTAAGGTAGACAAGTAAAAAAAAGAGAAGATAAGGCTAGCCTAGGTACAAATTGTACTCTTGCTTCTTTAAACTAATCTTGAATCTATGTACTACTAAATAAATACATTATATATATGCATTAACTGCTACTCTGAATGTCTGGTATATAAAATCTGTTATAACTATACTGCATACTATGGCGTATTGCAATTTAATATTGTTGATACGTGGATAGACACATTAATATACACATATTACAGATATATAGGACTCTTAACTCTGTAATTACAAAGTAACTATAGATCTATAGATGAAAAAGTAATGCTATTTGAGATAGCATTGTTGTCTCATGGCTCTTTAGCTCTTTATTAGTATTGCATTACCTATTAATACTACTACAATAAGTACATACTTATATATAGCTATCATCTTAATGAGGATACCTATACTAATTACAATTTACAATGATTACTCTTGTTATAATTATTGCTCTATTGTTGTTAATGTTGTGTTGTTTTTTTCTCGATTAGAATATTATCACGTACAAATGACAGAGAGATAAGAAAGGAACGTGTATCATTACTATTACATGTATTAGTCTCCCTCTACAATTTTTAGCTATTGAAACAAATTCAATAATTTATCAAGTGAATGCAGACAGACATGTGCGGATAGAGAAATTATTAGTTATGTTGTAAAATGTACTTATCTGAAATAACGAGGAAAATGTATTTACTATTTACTATGCTGCTGCAGAAAACAATAATTCAACTCGGTGTCTCTATCATATTGTATTATCATTATTAATGTTGTAGGTTTTTGGAGGGGAATGTTTGGAGAAATAATGCACTTTTATATAGAACCAAATTTAAAGTACCAATACTAACCAGTACCAATTAATATTAACCAAGGATTTAATTAGAGTAATCAAGACAGAAAACATTATGACTTCCTTATCAAGTACCAGCAAAAGAGTTCATATGTTCAATTTGCATATAAAAATGTAGTTCATGTTTTAAAGCAACATATTTAATACTGATAATAATGGTAATAATATTAATCTGTTGCAAATGTTTAGATACAATTAGATTTTAAATAGATTATTGTAACAGATCTTTGCATGCCACACTCTCTTTCAATCATTAAAAAATAGCAAAAAAGGAATTAAAATGAGAAATAAAAATTTTCAATAGAGATATTAATGACGTGCTACATGATCTGTGTAACACTGTACTATGTACCTATGGGGAAACCTTCTCTAGAGTCTACTATACAATACTAACTAATACTACAAAATATGTGTGGGGAAAATAATGTTAGGCGTTTCTGAATTAAAAGAAACAGAAGAGGAACCGTTCTCAGAAAGTTATGTACCTACAATTTAAAATGAAGTAAAAGTCAATCCAAGCAGGGGAAGTCTGTTGCTACTAATATTATTAAATTCGCTATTTCAACATGTTTACTACGTGGGATTTAGAATTAAGAAGCTAAACTGTTGCAGAGACAGTAGAGATAAACTCAAAATTGATGGAAAATTTTTTAGAAATTGTAATAGTTTGGTAACAACAAAAAATGAGGTGAAAATAGACACCGCAATAAATTCTAAGGTTAGGGTATAGTAAAAATACATTTAATACTAAGAAAGATAGAGGTCAAGTCAGAGGTCATGTCAGATCAGGTGAGGTGTGTTATTATAGCAAAGGAATGATGTATTATTACATATATACTGAAATTGTGAGGGAAGATTTTGGCGGGTTGTTGGCGGGGAGTGAAATGAAAGCAACTGTGAAACTTATGTCGAAAGAGAAAGAAAGAATGATTTTTAGCTAAATTTAAATAGACAATAGGTATTAGTTTAGAGAGAGAGAGAGAGTTACTACTTTATGAGTATGATGATGTGTGAAGCAATGATTTCAAGGAAACAAAACAAACACCTACTAGTACATGTCGTATTAATGTTATTATTACCTATTACCTGTTATTATTATTAATTATACATTAATATTTATCTATTATTATGTTAATGTTATCATTAATGTCTCTGCGATCTTCATTACTGGTATTCTTATTTATTCGAGATACCTTATTATTATTAATTGTTACATAATTATTATGTATTCATACACACACTGTTATGTGCACACAAGAATTATTAATTCATATTATACATTATTATTTACATACAAAACAGTTACATACATACAACAGCTACTTTTGTTAGCTACCATTACACACACACACATTATACCCTATGAATGCTACATTACATTACATACTACAAACAAGAAACATATTGAATGTTACTGTGTTCTCCCCATTTGTGTCTCGCGAGTAAAGCCAGTCTTAATCGTTCGTAACATTTTCATACTCTTCCAACTCTCTTTATTTTAATTCTAAGTTCATCTCATATCCCATCATTATTTCGCATGTGAATTGTCTCAATCAACTGCAGAATTAAAATTTAGTTGACAGGAGGCTCAAGTGCATGTGGGAATATTATAACATAAAATTGAACCAAGAAAGATCCACCTCACATAATATGTTGAAAATAGATGGAAGGTCATTTTTATTCTAAGTCTTCAATATTGACAATAATTCATATTTAAAAAATATTAACGCCTTCAAAAGATGAAAATCAGAAATATTTCAAGAACTAACAAGTTTGGAATAGGTTTATATTGATTTTGTCATCTTTTCATTTTCGTAATCATTGATATCTAATAAAATTAACGCATTTCCTCCGAATTCCTGCCATATAAATGTGAATTACCTAATAAAGTAGTATATTATAATGATAATGTGAAGTCCAGTTGGTTCAACTATGAAACAATTTCAACTTCATTCAATAATGGCTATGTCATTTCTATAGCGTATAACAATAATAGTTTCCCCCACATGATGATGATGTGATGAATGCATAAATTAACTTCATATTCATATCCCTGTGACCATCGTTGAAACTTTATAGCATACGTAGGAAAATGATTCCATTCGTATATACTTAGAAGCAATATAATATGAGGATTGTGATATTTTGGTCGCGGAGATAAATACATTCACGTTACAAGTATATGTAAATGTATTTATAGCTATCTCCTCTTTTCTATTTAGATGTTATTCTATGAATTGGGCCAGTAGATTTCGAGTGCTTGCTCAGTAAGTAGTAATAATTGCAATCAAGAGAGGAGGGTGACTTTTAATATGGTTCCATTTTCATAATGTCTATTTTCAATGGCATAGTACAACTCGCAACTTCGGCCGTGAATCATAAACAGTTTTTTTCAGTATATCAGTTTTATCATGTCTGTATTAATCATAATCAATCCGCGAGTGTTCAATGTCAGTCCTTTAGACAGACAACTCAAATAGCTTCTATAATATAAGATTTTTTCTGAACAGGGAGTATACTGAGTATAGGGAGCCATAATTAAGTATATTAATCTGGGAAAAGTAGTTCAACATGTTTCAGATCTGCTTGCAGATGGGAAAAGATTATTTACACTAAAATCAAATATAGTTCAGTTGATTTTGCCGACATTGTTACTTAACTAAAGAAAATACTACTGATTTATAGTTTCGTACTATCATGTATTTTCTCATCAAACGTGTTTGCTCTTTAACTTTCTTTTTAGTCATAAACTCAAATGTTATTCAGTAAGTTTAATTTGACAGAATTGAAAACAATTCTGAATTGAAATACTTTACTATAAAATTAACTTTTTGTTGTAGAGCATCTCCTACTCCGTCGCTCAGCAAAATATTGGATAATTTACTGGAAAGCTATGATAAACGAGTACATCCTTATCATGGAAGTAAGATTCTGCGTCAAATTCATTCATAACATATTCCGTTTTCGTTTAAATCAAATTGTTGTTTTGGGGGTTTTAAGGGAAGCCTGTCGAAGTCAAGATGAGCGCTTACATTCTAGCAATGAATGTAGATGATATTGATCAAGTATGTCATTTTCATCCTTAAAATTGTCATATTTTTCGGGATAAATATAGAAGAGATTGTTTTTTCTCAACAGCAACTTACTCTGAGTCTTTACATGCGGCAAATGTGGGTGGACAAAAGATTAGCATTTAACGCAACCGAAGACGGGTGTATTGAAGTAAGGAAACCAATTTTTGCTGCTGTCAACATTGCATCTGTATTATATCATTTACTATTATTAAATTCATTTACATATTCTTGAAGAAAGCGGTATTTAAATCACATTTTTATAGTTTTGTTTGTATGTAGCATGAAAAGCTAATAATTAAAGTTCATTAATGTACAAAACAATTTAGTCGTTCTAAAAAACTTCTTTTCAGATGCACGAGGATGACAGACTGAAAATTTGGCTCCCAGATACATTTGTTGTCAATGAAATAAGTTCTTTTGTCCATAAGTTAACCATGCTGAATCAAATGGTGAGGATATGTCCTCCTGGATCAATTCTTCAATCGACGCGAGTGACAATGACTTTGAGTTGTCCTATGATTTTTACTCTCTTCCCATTTGATTCACATCTTTGTCCAATTGAATTCGAAAGCTGTAAAATTACAATTCACATTTCATGAAAAACTTGTTCTAAAAATTCTCAAGTTGGTTACGATATCCATGATTAGAATTTTATTTGGTTTTAGATGGGATGAACACATCAGCACTTGATTTTGATTGGGCTCTCGGTAAAAAATCCGTAGGAATGTCTTCAGATGCAATGGACATGGATCCTGTTTTTTCAGTAGAATCTCAAACTGTTAAAAGAATTGGAATTCACCTTTCTTCAGGTCTCTTACTGTCTTTTGATAATGATTGTTTTTGAAGAAAGTGTATCTGTTTTTGTCCAAATTATAAATTTAAATGTCTAAAATTTAATTAATAGGCAACTACACGAGATTATCCATAGAAATTGTACTTAGTAGAGTCTGGTATGCATACAAATACAGTTTCTTCTACCCGATGGTAACATTTTCATGTATATCACTCGTGACAGTGTGGATGGTCAACTACAAATTGGGAACGATCGTTAATCTGATCAATGTAAATAATTTCACCAAGTAATCCATTAATTATTAATCCAGAAATCGCGATACAATTATTTTTTGGTACCAGGTCGGAGTTGTGAATCTTTTCATGGCAATTCTCGGAAGTAGATCTGATGTCAGAAAGAAAATCACTTATGCCACTGCAATGGATTCGTACTTTTGCATTTCTAATGGGACGGTGGTAGCTTGCTGTTTAGGTTTCTGATGTATTCTTACTATATTCTTATTGCTAGATCTATTTTTGTTGCTAAACTCGCTAAAATCTCTAGTTTTTCTAAAAATTGTAGCATAACTTGACTTTTTCAATTAGTGACAGTGATCAATCTGTACTTTGAAAGTGGAAGATCATCAAGCGCTCAGGTAAACCAGTTATGTAAATTCTAAGAACAATTTTTAATGTCAATAGATTGTGTAAAAATGTTTTTGTCTTAACTTAAAGAATTATTATAAATAAACGCTGATGATGACGATGATATGTATAGAAAATGATGAATTGACATGACATATTGTAACAATAGGGTATAGAAATGTCACGACTACGTTCTGGCAACGATGATGCTAGTGTTCGTGAAGAAGGTGGTGGCGGTTCTAGAATTCATCTTTGGGATGCCCTTCCCTCTCCTAGAGATATCACACAAGGAAGATGGAGGGTAGTTCTGGATAGCATGCTGAAAATGTAAATTGAAAATTAATTTCCAATTTATTTTTTCATTACTGGCCAACTAAAGAACGGTTTTTCCTGCAGTTTCTTCAAATATTCCCATTTGGCTATTTTGGCCATGTACATTGTCTGTAATGTTTTCTATTGGATTACCTACCCTAATCAACGAATTGAAACATTTGATGAAGAGAATGCCTGGGTCGCTCCCAACGAGGACTAATAACATTTTCACCCAATAACTTCAACCATAGATTAGACTTGAATTTTTTCTCTTCTATAGAAATGTACTTGCAAAAATACGCAGAGTCAACCTAATGCAATGGAAGGATAGAGATACCTCTAAACATTAAAAAATAATTGTTAAAAATTGCTTGACTTCTGCATGAAAATTTGTACAATAAAGTGCATGCAAGTGGAAATGTTAACCAAAACTAGCAGCAATCTGTATTTTAATTTTTTCCTACGTGGTTTTAGCATTTTAATAATAAAGTGAAAGCAGAGAAAAGCAAATTAAATTATAGTAGCACAAATTGATCGACTGAAATTCATTTATACATTATTATTCGCCATTGAAAAAGCTCAAATAAACATGAAAAATGCATTTGATTTTCTCGATTCAATAAAATTTGAATGTACCTAGAATTCCTTAGTCCTTAAGTATAGCGCCTTTATTTTCAGTTTTTCATAAAACGGTATAATATCTGAAATCCTTTAAATACTAGTTATTATATTAATTATGGCTGGAAAAAGCTTTTCACAAACATAGGAACTTGTAAATTAAAATTAACAGAATAAGTCTGGACACATTGGCACTTTCCAGAGAGGTGGTCGATGATTTTATACAGACGCCAATTTTACTACAGACAAGGCCGTGGCTCCTGTCACACCGAGGCACTTCTTTTTGTGGGTCACACCCATAATTTTCTTGAATTTCACAAAATTTGTAATGAGAAAAGCTTACGGGATCATAGGTCACCTCTTTCCCTTGCTTGAGCCCGAAGTAACCATTTTCAGGTACTTCAAGACAATCGCATATTCCATTTTTGCAGTAGAGAGAGTTGACTGTGTGATAGCAAACTTCCACCCAAGTGAATACACCACTTTGCCCATCATTTGCAAATTTTTGCTGGAGAGCGATTATGTCATTTAGGTCCGCCGATCCACTGCTTTTCATTTTGTGAATTGGCTCCAAGTGCAATTTATATTTCTTAACATCACAAGGGTCGCCTGTTTTAGCTAAAACATCCTCTACATGCGGCATACCCGCACCACGATAGCCCTAACCATGATTTTTACGAATTCTGTTACATTCTCCTTTTAATGGTTGGTATAAAATTTTCATAAACTTAAAATGAACTCTTTTATTAGAAAGATAATTAGCTCATTCATACCCTTATCATTGTATTATACTTTGGTTGTTCCGCTCCGATGTGGCGCACTTCCGAAAGGTCAAACCCATAATTATCTTTATCTACATCCCCGTATTGATCATCGTATGTAAATCCACATGAAACAAACCCAGAGCCTTTCATCAACAGAATAAATGTGACCATTTTCAAAAGGACGACCATTGTTATGTTGATGGATATGGAAAACTAAGATCACCAATCGACGACTTTATCAAACATTATCAACTTCTTCTCACTTTCGATAGTAAAGCGAAACTAGCAAGCAAGTGCTAATGCAATGGCTGATATTTACTTTTGTAGCTTTCTTCGGATTATAAATTCCTTGTTCACTTCGCAATAGGAAATATCCGAACCGATTCCAATGAAAGACGTTATCAACCTACGTCGAGCGTTACCTCTTCGTCAAGGAAAGTAAAATATAAATATACTGAGAATGGCAGATTATGAAAACTTTGTTGCTAATAGTAAATCTCATAATCTCAATATGACGTCACTGGCGACTGCTGCTGGGGAGCTTAGTATGTTAGGTATATGAATTTCATTACCTATTCTATTGTAATCTATGCATGCATGGACGATTTGATCTTTTCATTTTCATAGCAAATAATAATCTGTGTATTTAGAGAATGCCATTGCCGATATTATTATTTCATGCAATCATCAAAATTCACGGTGATCTTTCGTGTTCCACCACATATTAATCTACCCTTCAACAAAAATGAAAAATCTGATCAAAAGTTTGAAAAGATTCCATCTTCCATTTCTTCAATTCGGAAGGACCACAGCAAAATCAGTTGCTCCAATCGAAAGAAGGTCCGAAGAAGAATTGATGAATGTAATTTGGTCAACATCCAATCATATTGAGCGGTTGGAGAGAATATCTAAGAAATGGGAAAAAAGGAACAAAAATGTTAAAAAATAACACAAAAGTTGCATTTTGAAGGGGAAACCGATTTCGCAGCCAAAAATTGGTTCGTACAAGCGCGAGAGCGCGACTGCGCTTGTAGAACCAATTTTTGGTAAACTTCTCTTGGCCAAGGCCCTCCAAAGTCTGGCCATATCATTATCATAATCATTTTGGACAAAAACAAAATTTCCCCAAAATATTTGCCTGAAATTATTTTTCCTGGTCACAAAATTTTATATCATGAAATTGTCGGTTCTGATTTGAGAATAGCATTGGTGATTTTTAGGCAAAATATCATCAGAATTGCAAGTGGTCAAAATTTTCAAGATTTTTCAAAAAATCAAAGTTTTTGATCGGGTCTTTGATCAGGGACCTGATCAAAGATGAAAATTTTGACCGCTTGCAATTTTGATGACATTTACCTAAAAATCACCAATGTTCAAAACAGAACCGACAATATTATTTCATGATATAAATTTTGTGACCGGGAAAAATTATTTTAGACAATAATTTTGGGGAAATTTTGTGTTTTCGCAAAATGATCATGATATATAATGGTCACACTTTGGAGGGCCTTGGCTTTAGAAGTTGACCAAAAATGGGTTCTACATGTGCAGTCGCGCATGTACGAACCAATTTTTGGCTGCAAAATCGGCTTCCCGTTCAAAATCCAAATTTTATGTTATTTTTTAACATTTCGTCTCATTTCTTGTAAATTTCCTCCAACCGCTCAATATGATTTGATGTTGACCAAACTACATTCATTAATTCCTTTTTGGGCCTTCTTTCGAATGGTGCAAATGATTTTGTTGTGGCCCCTTCGAATTGAAGAAATTAAAGATGGAAACTTTTCAAACTGTTCATCAGTAATTCCCGCGGGGGACAGCAAAATTATCCGCCCAAATTAGTTTTCCCCGGTTTTACCATGGAATAACACTGTATGTTCTGTTTTGAGAGTGGCATAAGTGAAGGCAAAATGTCATCAAAACTCAAGGCGGTGAAGATTTTTATTTTTGGTGATGGGTAGACTAATATGTGGCAATAATATATAATAAGGATATAACGAAGATCCTCAACTCTTAAATCAAATCAGATTTTATCAGATAGAAATATGAGGCTCACAAGTTACATTGTTGAAAAACTTATATTCTATAACTGATATTCTATATTCTTTTATAAACATGACTTTGCATGATAGTATTCGGGGTCAAAAAAAAATACAAAACAGGCTAAAATCGCTGTGCTACAGGAAAGAAATGTTACGTCTCTGTAAAATTCTAAAAGCTAATCATATCTTCCAACTTCCAACTGTAAAGTGTGAAATTCTCACCTTAAATTAAATGTTTAAAAAGTAATTAATGGAAATGATTAAAGTGCCCAACAATTTATAGAAAATATGAAATGAATCAAGTAATGATGAATGAAAGTTTTTCGAATTATCGTTTCATCAACATCAATTTTTATTTTAAGTAACTGTTAACTTTTTGAATACAGTCAGGTTTATTATTATTTATTAGCTAACAATGATTAATCAACAGAAAGATTCCTAGCGTTATAATTTTGGTCCTAATGACTGGTTTACATGTCTAAGGTCTATTTTTAATTACATAATATATTTATGTAGTTCGTTAAAATTTTATTACGACACACGCAGAGTCACCAATCACCATCCGTTACTTTTTCAATTTACTTTCAAAGAAACGTGTGCAACATAAAAACGAGAACAAAAAGAATACATTTTCATGTGATGTTCTATTATTTACTGGATATAGGAACATCATTTCAATATTACCTGACCTTATAATATTAAGACATAGAATTATTTGTATTATGAAAAGAAAAGAAGAAAACAGTCATTTATTTTCTGGGTTATTATAAATCAAAGAAAACTGGAAAGAAAAAAGCTCGTTCTATTATCACAAGTGTCTACTGTGTAGGTAATAAGTAGGTACCTTTTTCTGAAAAACGGAAAGAATTATAAATATTTTGTTGGATACATTTGTGAATCTATTAAATAGTAACTACTTCAGTTATCAAAGTAAAACTCAATGTTTCTTTTGTATTTACTACTCTATTGCAATAAGACTCAATATATTATAAACGAAGCTAAATAACATCATGAGTAGAATTTATACAAAAAATTGACTTACCGTATACATCTGTACAAAGATTTTTAAAATAAATAGTATAATGAACAAATACTATAAATCAGCTCACATAATTAATATTTACAATCATGTAATAAAGGGTCATTGTAAATACAAACTAGATATTAGCTGTAATTAATTAATTAAGTATATGGAGCCAGTATAGTAGAAATTGTCACATGAGGCTTGGCCTGTCTGGCAGCTATTTAAATTATATTATCTGTAATTAAAATGTGCATAAAATAACGTAACGTAATAATAAATAAATAATGCAGGTATACTGTGATTTGATGATTTCACAGTCAATATAGTCCCAGTCTATTTATAATAAGGTAGACAATAGAACAGAGCTACCCATATCGAAAACATTTCTTAAAATGTACACACATAGTATATTATTTTATCTT
>JABASI010000102.1:0-57393 GCA_019776505.1 Tomocerus nigrus | reverse complement strand
TAAGAAACTCAACTGGGGACTATTCCTGCTAATTATGCGTCAAAGAATGTTTTTCATTATGAAAGTGTATTCTTGAGCTGGGCTTTAAATAAGTAGGTACATACATGCAAAGGCTACACAATACAAAATAGCACCTGATTTTTGCTTTACTTTTTTGTCAAGGATAAATAAGATTTCCAATTGATTGTTCATTTACTGCTACCCAATATTTTACAAACTTACTAGTAATACTTCTGCAATGGCAGAATAAGTAATAAGTATTAATTGTAACGATTATCGTTATAAGGGTTAAAAATATTTAATATTCTTTAACTATTTTGTGGTAGCATTAGTAGCAGATAAGGGTCTAATTTCTAACAGCATAGTGCCAAGTGCAAGCAGATTGATAATGCAGTAATAATTTATATTGAATCGGCAAGTAATTGTTCGAGTATATTTACAGCTTTTGGATATTGTGCCCCACAAAATGTCATTCGAAGCCTATACGTTTAGTTAATAGCATGCCGAAACTCATACATATGGATGCTGTGTAGTACCTAGAGGTATGTGAATTATGTAGCTAGTAGGTAATGTGAATATGGACGTATTAGTTGACACACATGAAATCCCCCCTAGAGTTAATTATCCCAAGAGGTGAAACCACAAATTGCGTTCAGAGTTTTCATTTCCCACCTAAATCAAAGCTCTGTTCATTCCACTCTACTTTATTCCTCCCGATGTTCGGCTCCTAATAATCTGACTTTAATTTCTACGCATTACTTACACTATGATAACGTTGTAGCAACCAATTCAGATTTTCATTATTTTCATATAGTATGACGCCGATATTTTTTCTGTATATACGGGAGCTTACAGGTATGGTCTGCAAAATTAATGAATCTGTGAAGTGTAAACATCAAAACAATTACTTGACTTGTATGCATTAACTCGTTTTACCGGCCACTTATGCATATTGAGTAGGTAGTCGTTTTGTTATTGCGTAATCCAACATCCCACTCGTAGAATAGTGAGCAGCTTAATTGCTACGCTGTGCTCTAAAATGATAAGTGAGGAAGTATCCTATTTCTTGAATGGAAAGTTTCACCTTTCGCTTTTCGCAGATTCATTTACATAACGTGAGGACTTAAAGGCTGCTTCAACTTCCCAGAGAGAGCGAGAGAGAGAAAGATAATGCGTAGACACTACCACCAATCTGTAGCAGCAGTCTCTTTCCTCTTCTTAGAACGCACTAACTATATGGATGATAGCAAGACAAATATTTTCATTTCTACTTCATGCGTTCTAAACTAAGTAAGTCAGAGTTGAGTTAAATTAAGGAGAAAGGCTAATCGCACAATGGCTTCCGTTTAGAAAAGATTTAAGCTTTTGTGTATATACCTGTAATATACACTAACCCAAATATCCAGCACTTGGCTTTAGAAAAAACTAGCATAAAAAACTAACTGTGCAATCTATATCCAATATCTGACCATATTCAATCTATCCACCCTGCACAGAAAAAATCCTACGATGTCATTTGGAATTATATAATCTGGAGTAAGCATGGACAATCTATTGCACAATATACAATATCGCCTGGTATTCTTTAGTTTTACTTGTAGTGTGTCGTCATTATTGTCATTTAAAAAACAAACATCAAAGAATTTAATCGATTTTTTATGTAAACAAGGAATATGATTTATTGAAATCCTGTGCATATTTAAAAATTTAAAATGTGAATTATAAGAAGTATTTTAGTGCGTATTTTATTATATCGTCTGTAATGTGTAAGTAGTCAGTATGATGATAGCTCGTATAATATGACATGATGCTGCAGAGAGTATAAATCTTAGTAACATTAGACCGGTGTGTGGTGACTGGTGCGTGATAGTGGGCAACATACCACAATGACATCAGAACATGAAGAGGATCGTGTAGGTAGTTACATTGTAGCTGTAGTACAGATAGTAGTAGTTAGGTGAGTATAAGATAATAGTGATCGTAGTAGTAGTGAGTAAGAAGAAGGTGAGACGGGATGAGGGTGTTATTGTACACTACATCTATATCGGAGGACTGAAGGAGGAGTTATAATATTAGCGGAGTATTTAGAGGTGAGGGATGTAGAGAGTAGTGGAGAGTATAGGGAAGGAAGTATTAAAAATTCCGTGGGCATGGCTAGGAATGGCTTATGTAGATTGAAAGAAAATATGAGTCGGGTTGGGAAATGGTCGTGAGAGGTGATGTGGCTCATATTGATGAGGGTGGGAAAGAGAGTGACATGAAAAATCTCCGGGACGTTTAATTGCTTCCAAGACACCCGTGGAATTCTCAAGAAAGAAAAGAGAGGATCCAGAATCTCCTTACTGACTCCTCAACGTCCTCTCCGCTAATACCCGCTCTCTCCTCTCCATCTTCACTCTCTCCCACCACTGCTCAGCTAACTGACAATAAGTCCTTCCTACACTTACACTCACCCACTATCTCCCTACACTTTCTCCACCATCAACTCACTCAGTAAACACATCTCTCTCTCTGCTCTACTCCCCACCACCAACTATAACTTCACTCCATCCTCAACAAGAGCAACTGAAGACATTGCAATTCAATGCAATTCCTGACGACTTCAGATAGCCTCCGTTACATCCTTCCTTAATACTCCATACTTTATGCTCTCCCTATACTTTCCATTTCTAATGAAATCTAGTAGCCCTCTACTTATTTATTATAGGCAAACCTACTTTTATCAACTTATTAGGCCCTCTACTACTATCTACCACCAACTTACGCACTCTCCTACTACTGTCACTGTAGACAAAAGCCCTGCCCTCACTTTCTGTGCAGAATATATTTATAAAGCGCTTAAAGTGTGAAAGTTACCTAAAACAAGAATAAATAAAGCAAATTCCCTTTTTAATAAAAAATAGAAACAATACTAGGATCCAAATGTTACATGGTTTTGCAAAATGGATCTGCTGGTGTCCCATATACTTTTGCAAAATACTCTTGCAAACATAACCTTAATGTACATGCATTGCGTAAAAAGTAACTTGTAGTACAACTTTCTCCGTGTAAATATCATTTCATATTTTTAATAGCTCACCAAAATATTTTTCATGCATTTCTAAGCAAATTAGACGTTCACCACTTTCACTGTCACCGTAAGTGAAAGTAGGGAAAATTTAATTTGCTTGGAGAGGCGTTAAAAATATTTTGGTAAGCTATTTAGCGTAAAATGCAAAACGAAATTTACATGGAGAAAGTTGTACTACAATTTACTTTTAAGCATAGCGTAGTTAATTAAATGAAAAGCTGATTTAAAAAAATGATACAGAAAATACAGCTTCTAAAAATATTTCTATTATTCCTAAGTGTGTACGTTCAATTTCTAAAAATTGTATTTTCCTGTTATTTTGGGTAGAGTGGGATAAGGTGAGGGGAGTGGGGGAGACGTGGTCGTGTGACTGGAGAAAGTAGCTACAAAGTAGGAGCCGAGAGTCAAGTGACAATAAGTGCGTGAGCTATTATCTTGCCCGGCAATGCATTAGAGAGATGTGAGGAGTTGGCTGGGAAGAAAGTCCATTGAGTGAGTTGGTGGAGAAGAGTCGGCGGATTTGGGGCTGAGAATGTGACATTACTACAACTTTCAGTTACACACAATTCACGATGCGATCATTGTCTCCTTTCCGAGTTGGCTGGATATTGGAGCGGATGCAGTGGCTATAAGGACGTCGATATTGGAATGAGGTGGGAGACTCTAATGTCGAGTGAGGAGAGCCAAGGAGTTGCTTTCACATCTCTTGACATTATCACCCTATCACTATCTCATCACCGTCTCCACTAAAACGTGCACATCGTCCTCCTCCACCAAATATTGCTCCAAACCTAAATAAGTAGCTCGTGTGTCCTTTGCTCAAAGGAGTAGGCATGTTTCTATACACAATTATGTTGTCCAAAGGAAATTAAGCCCTGCCCTGGGTTTGTTGTCCGTCCGTTGCTTCTGCAGTTAGCCTAAACTGTTGAGTGTAAAGAATTTGGACATGCATCGTGGATATTAAATGTTAGTCGTATAGACAATAGCCTAGACTTTATATACACTCTTTACATTTATGATATACAGGGTGATTCTTTAAAACTTGCTTTTACCAAGTATTTTTAAAATTCTTTTCCTCAAACTTTCTCTCTACATTCACTTTGGCGAAAGTTAAAAATTCAAAGCGAAGTGTAAATCTAAGATAATGAAAAAGGGGTGAAAATCATTTCGGTGCTTAGAGATCTCTGTACCAGGTGAAAGTGGAGTGTGAGAGTTTGAAAGAAATACCCTGTATGTAAATATATAAGTAATTGTGTCTGGGTATAGGACAATGAGTAGGATAGTAAAAATAGAAAAAGATTCTGAGTATATTTCGAAATAGTAATGGTGTATATGAGGGGGAATAGGAGTCCAAAATATGGAGATATATTCAATTGGCAAAACGGTTGCATAGTAGAAGGCACACTTGGAGTGTTTGTTGCCTGCACACAGCCACACGTCCAATTCATCTCGTGAGTTGTTGTGATTCATCCATGTGTGTAGTCAGCTTAGTTAAGAATTCCGACAAAGTACGTTCGACTTCGAGCACATGTACTCGTATTTCTGTGTTACTATTGCAGGCATTGTAAGCAGGCGAGAGATTGAGAATATCACAGATGCTCCGTTTTCCACGTCAGAAATAACATTTCAATATCTCGATGGAAAAGTAGGCAAATGCGTGTTATCTTTTTCTTTCACGTTTTTTGCATCGATTTTTTATTTGTAATCATGACATTTCTCCTATGATCTTCACTTTTGCTGTGTTTGCAGGATTTCCAATATATTTCTATCGACTACTTACAAAGAGACATACCTATACGAATGTACGTACGTGGCTATTCCAAAGTTGATATTGATACACCTAAGCCCTTTGTTTTTCACACGCATCTATAGAAGTGCTACTGAACTGATTATAATGGTTTTCTACACAGCATCTTCATAATCTTTGCCTTAATTTTACTATAAATTACTCCCTTGACCCCATAAGCAAACATCAATATTGATTGTACACATTGTAGTATACAGATAGCAGAGGATGAATTTAATACCCATCTAAAGTAGATACAATTTTTAATTTACGTCGTCGTATTGGAAGACTACACATGTTTTTGATAGAACAGATTAAATATCTTATATAATACTATTATCAAATTAGATATTGGAGAAATGTTTAACTCTTATGGGTTTCTTAGATGGGAAAGAACATTTTGTTCCATTCAAAAATCTGTGAATTTGACACAGTTTGTGTTCATGATCAGTAGTGGCTATCAATTATGTTTTATTGCCCACATGTCCTAGCTCAAAAATAATTTATATACATATATCTTTAGACTCAAATAAAGAATGGATCAATAGTATTGCTAGGAATAAGTTGGGGTGCTTTCTTGTAATGTTACAAGGAATGCAGATGAGAAAATGACTCATGGTCTACTTGCAGTTATTTCTGTTGAATTCCTTGGTATGCCATATTTATATTGAAGGCATATTGAGCATTTTGAGATGAAGTAGAAAGCTTTACTTAAAAAATTGACTAAAATTTTTTAATGTAAAAAGTAATAGATACAAAGTACGAATGTATCCAAAGAGAAGGACATAAACGGACATAACTCACATAGAATTGTGGGAGGATGATTGGTTTCAAGACTAACGTTAGTATAAGAGTCTGACACGATGAGAAGAATTTATTTAATTTCGCTTCAAGTTGTACTTGTCAAAAGATTTTGTGTGCATTGAACATTGAAGGGTCTGTAAGACTTTTGACCCACTGTACTACTACGTCGTTAAATTAGAATGGCAAGAAAAGAACCTGTGCAATGTATTCTAACTCCACTTATTGCCTTCTCCATTTGCCAATCTATTAAGTCGTTTTGTCATCACGGCTCCAAGAAAAGAAAACTTAAGTGAAAGCAGGCGGCAAGTCAACACAAATTGCTCTTTCAGCAGTTTTATCATTTTCATGGAAATGGAGAAACTGTAATTGTAATATCATAAAGTGGAAATACAAATGTTAAGTGTATCCACAGTGCACACTTATTTAAGGTACTACGTTCTAGTTGCGAGCGAGGAATCAAAAACAATCAAATCAAAGTAAATCAAAATAAAATATTCATTCGATGAGAAATTTATGATTCTTTCGGAGGAACTAGAAAAAAGTTCTGTGCAGAGTGAAGTAGCATAAGTAATGCATAATTTCCCCTCTGAGCTGAGGACAAAAGCCATCGAAATGCAATTTCATATTTTGTAAGAGAATTGAATCGTTAATTGGTAATGAGGTGAGCTGTGTGTGTGTAGAGCTACAAGAAACACAACTTTTCTCCTTGCAGGATTTTTTGGATATTTTGACATTGGCGATGAAGGCTGTCTTGTCCACCTACGTTGATGACAATGAGTCAAGTCTAAAAAGATAGACGTAGGTAGCCGTCGCAATATTATTACATGGACGTTACTGCTCCGTGCAAAAAAGTTCAAAGCACAACACTAAGCCAAAGCAAGTTGTAGAAAAGAGTTGATGACAGAAAAAGTCGTGTCACGCAACTGGTCCCCTTTCTACTCTCATTTTTCCACTAATATCTCTATTAGCTTTAGTTCACTCAACTGGAAGTGAAAAATGAATGAGAGAAATCAATATCTATTGTACAATGGAATGGGGACAAATTGCAAATACAGATATAGAAAAAACGAACACAATTCTTTCAATTATAAAATGATATCCTGCGATTCAAAAAACTCTAAGCAGTTATACCGAGTCAGTATTAAAGATTCAATATGTAGGTACTATTTATACACTTTGCTCTTTCATACTAAAAATTTGATTAAAGGAATTACTTATGAACTTATGACTTATATAAGTGAAAAGTTTGAAAAGTTTCATTTTCAGATGCTTCTCTCAAATGAACAAGTTAAAAGGATAAATATAGAAAAACAAAGAGAGTTGTTCACAAATCAGGGAGAAAATAGAAAAAGAAGTTTGTGGAGAAAGTGTGGCAGCGGTTTGTTGACACTTTGGACAGGTTGCTTGACAGGAAGTAAGAAAATAAATAATATATTGTATTAGAAAACATAAATTGAGTGAGATGTGGAGAGATAAATTGAATCAAGAAGTCATGAAGTAAACCAGAGGGACAGAAACTTTGAAACACGTGCAAACCTAAATATCACTTTTCGCTACTCCTTTTTTTAGTTTAGCCCACTTAACATTAAAACGTCGGAAACTTCATATCCACAGATTTTTGGAAGAGACAAGTATTTTCTAAAACTATCTATCTTCTTTCTTTTTATTAAAATAATCGACACTGAAAATATCGTCTAAAGAAATAATCAGCTCTTTCTCAAACTATTTAGGTAAGATTAGACAGTATGACGTAGGTGCTTATCCAAGTTAGCAGCATAGGCTTATTCCGACTTTTCTAACACATAAATGCATCATAATCATCGCGAATTTTTTGATTTTTATTGTATATCTGTGCTCCACAGTTTATTTCAATAAAACTTCAAGTTGAAAAAATAAAATTAATATCGATGAATGTAAAGCATGAATATTGTTTTCAAAAGCAAAATAATATTTTTCACCACAGTGGAAATTGGAACGAAGATAAAAAAATAAATTCGTGGTAACTAAAATTTTACGCATGGCGATTTGGTAGGACCGGCGAGGGTAATAAATAGTAAATAATGAATGAAACAGTAAGACGCAAGAAGGGTAAATTTAATCTGACACTAAGAAAGGATTATCATTTTCTATTTCCAGAATCAACTTTACCCCGATTTTCTCAACCCATTCCAAACGTGACAGTTACCATTGGGAAAGATGCACTTCTTCCTTGTGTCGTCGATAATCTTCGCAGCTATAAGGTACGCTTCTGCTCCCCTTTTTATGTTTCAGGCATGCACGGAGCTGGTGCTTCTCCTGCCCTTGAATTTAAATGTTTAATCCCATTTCTAAAAGTACAGCTGAAATCCAGACTAAAACATTCAACTACATATAACTACACAATGGTAAAAACTATACCAAAGAATTTGTATAGACAATTTTAGCAGCTGCCCTAATTTTATAGTCACAGGCTGAGGCAAATTACAAAGTTGGTCTTGTTAATAGGAAGTTTTAAAATACTCGACATGATATGTATTATAATTTCATTAAACCGAAGTACTCAAGTATACAACAATTAAAATGTTATTTGACTGTATGACCTCTTCTGAGATAGATAGCTAGCTTATAGCTATTCAAGTAATTACTTATTCCGTTTAGCCTCCTTAAACATTAGTCAGTATGTGCACATTCTTCTGTTAATTATAATAAATAGTGTCTAGGATGAGAAAAATGGTCAAAGTTAATTTGGGTAATGATGGGGATATGAACTGGTATGAGAAAACGAATTAAAAAGAGAGTATACATAAAGTAGGATGGTTAAGTAGATTAAGGGGTAGGGATATTATGAGCTATGTAGCCAAACTGAAACCGTTCTGGCATAATATGCGGAGAGAACGGGGCCAACCCCAGAGTCTGCTAATATTTCTTAACTATGGCTGTCTGACATGAAAAAGCTGTACGAGTGACTTTGTCTTGTCACCCTCTCAAAAGGAGCAGGACTACTATTTACTTTTTGGCATTAATACACGAAATATAAATCATGATTAGGAGGAATACTTAGGGAGTCAAGTCAGTCCCGAAGACCAAACTACCGACTACCGACTGCTGTCTGTAGATACCCGCTACAAGTACGTACATAGCTACTAATATTTATGGAGTACCCCAGCAGGCCCTGTGTCTGCATATAACTTAATATCCGAACAAGGCAAGACACATATGACACATAGTACAAAACCTAACTAAAAACAAAATTCAGGACAGATACAGAGATATCTATTCGCTGAGGTAAAGTCTAACTCAAGTCAAATAATAGAAAACACAACCCTGTCCTACGATGATCAGGGAGAACGAGAGTGAATGTTTACGAACCAAAGCAAGCCACAAAACATTTTCTAGTAAGATTTGTACTGTCTCCAAACATTCACGACATAAAAACATCATAATATATCTGATATATTTAAGTAGCCATATTATAACTAGTGCAGAGATAAATGTATTATACTTGGCTATGTTTTGTGTTGTTTCTTGGCATATTACTGTAATGTTAAATATTCAATGTACTTAGTATGCATATAATAAAGGAGAAAATATAGAAGAAGGTGATGGAACTGTGAGGATACTGCGGGTAATGTAATGGGAGTAGGTGGATATAGAAAAGAGAAAGCAGGGGAAAGGATGAAGACTAATGTTATGTGTATTAAATATGTGGGGAATATAGCGCTGCATAATCTGCTGCTATAAACGAATCAGATTGCATGATGCCACTTGGCAAAAGCAATAAGGAATCTCGCACAATATTAATTGCATGCTATTTGTCACTTCCCCTTTAGAGGACTTTATGTTATAATGGGATATATGTTAGCGTCGAAAATCTGTCTTCTCAGATGAAGATTTTATTAAAATCCTCTGCTCTCTTTCTACTTTCTCACATTCACATCATCTGATTCCGCAGCCTCTTCATCTCTTCTATTATTATTCACAAGATACACAGACTCAAATGTAGCTAGCTAAGCTACATATAAGTACTATTCCCATCCTACTCACTTAAACCCACTTCCATTCTCACGTAATGCCAACAGATTACTTACTTTACTCTTCTGTATCTCACACATATCCCCATATATAAATACACAAAAACTGCATGACTATATAATATAGTCTTATATGATCTCACTATAAACACATCTAAATGTACATACATAGAATACGTGCATATACTATACTTACCTGAATGCTCATTCTCAAAGTACGTAGGAATATTTACACTGGAGGATATGCATTTATGCTGCTGTGAAGTATGAAAAGATGCAGGAGGGAAGAAGCACTCGTCTACCAACATTGAATATCATTATTGTCCAAATATACACATAGTTATTACTGCATGGGCTGAGTTGGACGAGGAACACTTATCTCAGAATTATTACTAGATGACTATGACTCAATGTATGCAGAAGCAGAAGGTGCTATAGAGTACAATAATATATAAAATGAAAATAGTGCATATGTTCTTCTCCTCCGCTTTGAGTTTTCTAAGGAATAAGCAGAGACATAATATATGCCATCATGGGGCTATAACTTAGAGATGCACTTATTGTTAAAATAAAAACGTAGTGACAGAACATTGTAATAATATCGAATCCCGTGCACGCCATCACAAATAATGACTTAGCTTTTGAACGAGGATTCTTAAGGACTCTTTTAACCGTCGCAAGCACCATGCCTTTTTCTTTTGTCCTATCAAATGAGCGGATATACCCACAAAATGGTTTTTTTCCATACTGCATAAATCCATAAGTATATAGATAGTTCCGATATATTATATTCTGTTATTTTTGGTAATGTAGTATGAAAGGGTTGAAATTCATGACTGTTCCAATCCCTATTATGTTATTCAAAAGCGGGACAATTTTTAATTGCATTAGTTGCATTTGCATAAGTGTATAGGTAACTAATGTAATTTAAGCGTAATTATCAGGGTCTTTATTTAAGTATTACAATGTGGTTAATCCCCGATACATATGATCAGAATCAGTCGAAATATTAAGATCTAGCAACTGATTTTCAAACTTACAACTTATCTTTCTGAACCGTTAAATAATTTTAAAGGAATTTCGATATGGTTTATTTTACAATCAAAATTGCTTTTGCTACCTACCTAATACCCTACCCTCTTTAGACGTTACTAGTAAACAGACAACTTGTGAAAGTTAGATATTATTTAGGTATACGAAACGCAATATGCAGAACAGGTTTAAGGTTATTATAATGATGCTATAAAATATTATAAGCGGTATAGGTAAGTAATGCCACGAAATAAAATTTCATTATCTGCTCCCAGTTTCACTTTGAATGTCTTTTGAGTCTTTTCTGCTGCCTCCCTCCTCCTCACCCACTTCTGGTTCCCTATTCCCATAAAGACAGATATCACATCCGACAGAGTAAGTAATCTATTTTTAATAATTAAAGCCATCAAAATGTGTTAGATTTATGAGGAGACTGGGAGTGAAAAATTACAGGCCGTAACTTGACACTCCACAATTTACAATAATTATTCCATTCGTTAGCTATAGATTACAGAGAGTGTGTGTGTAGAAGAAGAGTACAAGTTGAAGTGAGAGGATGACTCTTCTCTTCTCGAACGCCTTTGTTGTCCTGTCCCTCCTTTTATCCCCTTCTCATTCCCAATGAGTTTTGCAGAGCAAGAAAATTCCTCAATGGGATACAAAGAGTTGAGAGAGGAGAAAATTCCCTGTAGAAAGTTTGCTCAAACTAATTGTGATTTGCATATTTGCATCATATTTGTCATTTTGCATTCATATCATAGATAATTTGTTCCACTTTTGAAAGTTGAAAGAAAGTATGGAAGTGGAGCACAACGTGGCAAATGACCATCAAACCACAACTTCCCATACTTACCACTAATAAGGAAAATATAGGCAAATATTCGGGCATCCGTCCTCAGCGGATTAATTATAATTTGTGTTTGCTAAAAGCATTAGTTGCTAATTGTAAATAATGGAAATAATATCTCTGTTGAATTGCTAATTGTCTATACCTTTGGTGACAAAAAAGCGGTATCTACTATAGCGTTAGTTAAAAATGAGGGGAATAGGGGCTAAGATGTTGCGGTGTGGCTAAATGAATGAAATAAGAGAGCTGCCTGGAGAGAGGGAGATAGAGAAAGAGAGAGGGAGCAGTAAATGGAGTGTTCATGGTAATAGTTGAGGTTGTGTGGGATAATGGCATTCATCCCATGGCCGCTAAGGTAAATGCAGACTTGGCTTGTCTCTCTTGACGTGACGTGACACTTGTCTGACTTAAGTTGGCATGAGGGGAAAAACGACATGCCGTGTCAAGTGAAGTAGTCAAGTCAATGCTCGGCAAACCAATGCGTGGCAACTCATCTGAAATTGGAAAGGACTCCGACTCTGGCTGAAATCCTCCTGGAGGAACTGTTACTAATATTAGCACGGACTCTCACCTATTCCCTTAAAATTCCTCACTCCCACGAACAGTCGAAATAGGAGAACGGAACTGTCTCTGCACTTTTGTATATTAAATGTCGCTCCTAGTACTTACACAACAGTGAGGATAGGGATATGCAGTTGCTGAGAATAATATTCACTTAGAGAGGAACAGCCCACACAGACTTCAACGTCGACTTTGTCATAATCTGATTGCAGTCAGTTGGATTGTGTGCACGAATCTTGTGTCTTGTCTAAACTATCCCTGTCCCTAAATAGTGAAGTGTGAGAGAGAGGATTTCTCTTTCACACCCGCTTGTCCTCAAGGCTCCTGCACTCTTGTTACCATGAAGAAGTGGGAGAAGGTAACCCCGTCAGAGTTTGGAAATTAAAATTTCACCTTTTTTCACTGGCAACAGAAATGACAATTTTGACACCAGTCTGTACACAGACTGTTAAGTAATATACAACACAGACCACTGGCGACAGAAATCACGATTTTTTTTCACCAGTAGGAAAAAAGTGAAATTTTAATTTCTAAACTCCCGGACGGGCTTACATTCTCCCACTTCTCCATAATGGTAACAAGAGTGCAAGAGCCTTGGTTTGTCCTATTATTTGGAAAGTATTATTGGGGAGGAGGAGGAAGAGGATGTAGCTCTATAATTCATAAAGATCCTATTTGTAATCTTCTGGGATGATGTAGTTGCAAGCTGATGCAAGTGGAAGGAGAGAGGAGGGAGCAGTTGTTTAACTAAATTATACGAAAAAACAGACAGACATCTAAGAGAGCTCAAGTAGGAGAAGTTAAAGGGTTCAGTTAGTGAGTTGAGAGGTGAAGAGGTGAATGGTGATGGATTGATGGAGAAGAGAAAGAGAGAGAGAGAGAATTTGTGCAGCATGGACAGAGGAGCTGGCGGTGGTGGCTGGCTCATGGCTGGAAGAGGCAAAGGACGCTCTTCTCCGGACTCCAGAAGGAGCGGGAGCGGGCAGGAAGGGTTATAAGTCATAGGCAGGAACATCAAATAAAATAAGACAGTGAGAAAGAAGTGAGGGAGCTAAGCCGACATATGCTTTCTGCATTTCTTTCATCTCCCATTCCCCAACGACATTTCACAAAGGCTACCGGACTGACGTAATCCGCCCTGGCATGAAAATAATAGAGCGATGTGATTTTTCTTCCTTCCGACCTTCCTAATAATACGAGCACTACTTCTTATCCCATCCTCTCCCACTACTCCGTCTCTCTTCCTAAAATAGTGCAGCAGTGGTCAGGCCCCAACTTCCTCGACTCAACCTCTCCTCACAAACTTAGACACACTTTCAACACTTACCTAATCATTATTCTCCCCCAACCAAAAATATCATCCGCTATGTCCTCCTCCTCCTCCTCATACAACAAAAACTAATCAGAAACTTTGCAAAAGTTCCAAAGTGGCTAAATTACGTTAGCTACCAAAATTACAAGGATAATATTATGTAGCAATTCTCCAATAACTTTTATAGAATTAATATAGGAACAGTAGTTACATTACATGCCCAAGGTTTTTGGGAATATTTTCCTTACGACGTGACGATGATAGGTTTTGAAGACATTTTAAGGGCAATCGGTTTTTGCATGTTTTCGAATAAATGATAATATCAGATAAGCATCCAGAGAGTTCGAAGACCTCTAATGTTGACATTTATTATTATTATCTCTGATATTCGATAAGAGATAATAATAATAAGTAAAGATCATGATGCGATGTATCCGTTTATGCTAATAATATTACAAAAATAATACTTTTCAATATTAGATTACCACTTATTTTCTCCTCATTAACTAGTTTTAATATTTATTATACAGACATAATGTAGGTCGCGGCTTGAACAATGTTAGTTACTTTTCAACTAGTTAAAAACCTGTATTCAATTATCTGATCTATACCTAATTCAATATTCATTTTTTATTACTGTCATTTGGTGAACCTAAAATGTAAGGTCAGTTGACAATAAAGTCTCCCTCCTCTTATAGCAATGTGTATTTGTGTGTGATCTTAGGTGGCCTGGGTGCGTGTTGATACGCAGACTATTTTGACCATCCACCAAGCTGTCATCACAAGGAATCCTAGAATCACCCTGGCACACAGTGATCATCGCTCTTGGTTTCTACAGGTAATCTAAACTTCATTTTCTTCTTTTTCACTAATTTATTAACTTATTAATTTAATTATCTATTTTGGCAAAATTTAAATAGTCCAAGTCCAATCTGCCTATAGCTGCGTCATTATGTATGTACTTGCTTAGAGGTATCAAGGAATTGGTAATTGTGGGCTTTCTAGTTGGGGTAGAAGTATTTGTTTGTGGCAGGCAACTAAAAAGCATACTTTTTTTTGTTTTTTGTAAAAAAGTAAACCAACAAAAATTAAGGCTGCCTATTGCCTTTTTTCTCCTTTTAGATTGCATATTTACTTGTAATGTATCAGTTGCTTTCCCCGTTGCCTTCTTGCCTTTCACTTTACCTGTAGATTAAAAGCAATCAGCAAAGAAGTGAAAAAGGCATTGTTTGTTAAAAAATGTTGCTACTTATTTTACTTTTTTCTAAACACGCATTTTTATTCTCTGGTTGGTTGTGATGTTTTAGTGATTTTAGTGATTTTACTAGTCGAAAATCGCCCTCCATTTCCAAAGATATTATTGTATGAATCGTGGAATTCTTTGAAGTGGGTATAAGGTACTAACGATGGGTGAGTATTCCCTGGTCCCTGATTGACTAATTAATTTAAAATATTAAGTAATTATCTTCAAACTAACATCATTTTTTTATATCCAATATTGTGTTAATTGTGTAGTGTGTACTGTAGAGTGACAGTGAGAGTGAGTCAATCAATGCAGTATAGAAACGTCGATGCTTTTAGTTAATCGTATTACATAAAACTCCTCCTCTAGCTTCACAGGTTCCATTCAATGTCATGTTCTTCTGTTTTCCCCTTCCTGCTTTCTTTGAATGTTGTTGCATTTTCTGTCTATGTCCATAGTGCATGTGTGTACCTAATGCGACAGAACGTTATATGCTTGTTTACCTAAATGCAGTCGTACGGCGTACGTTTTAGCCATATGAAAGAAAGTGTAGCGTCGTGGCTTTAGATCGGACCCTCCTCGGATATGTATTAGCAGTATCGGGTATCTGTTGGTTAGATATAATTCAAGTCCAAGGCTAGAGTGGCTGCTGCTTCTACATGGACACGAGGAAAGCGTCTTTACTTTATCCGGTTTTCTAATGTTTGTCTCGGTCTAATCGAATTACGGCTATAAAAAGACATTGAAGTCTCTCCATTTCAACTCTGACTTTCACCATCACCATTGTCTTCAAGATAAATGCTCCAGTTTACGTTTCAGTTCTCGCCAAAATCCTGTTAGTCTCTTCTTCCCTATCCCTATCTCATGTCCTTGCCCTCTCCATGCACGCCACAATTTACTCCCTCTCTCTCCTTACACACAATTTCCATTGTACTCCTATACTCCTATCTATCGTCTTCCGTTTGCCGAATTCTTATAACCATTTTAAATTAGCTATCTATCGTCCCGAAGACTTAATAAACAATAGTGGAATAAACGCAGTAAAATGGCTCTTACTTCATAGACACAAATATGGTTTGAAATTATTTTTCCAATTTCCACCATTATTGCTAATTGATTTGTCATCTTTCTAAGTAAATGATTTATAATATATCGATATTATTGCTTTTTCCTTATAGGTAGGCGCGAATCTCGCTTTGAACACATTGGCAATGGAAATTTCCAATTAAATATGAACATGATTAACCTAAAATGACGCATTGAAAAGCTTTTGCATTATTACTAAGATTAATAAATAGTAGACATATATTCACTTCGCATTTTCGCAGTACTTAATTTTGACTGTTTGAAAATAGAAAGAGCAGACTTGTCGCCAACAAAAGAGCCAATTTCTGTCTTACATTGTAAGAGATTGCTGAATAATGGCAGCAATTGTTGTGTAAACGCTTTTTGATAAGCCAGTTCTCGGCAACTAAAGGATATTGTAAGGTGTTCAGCAACAACTGCAGAAAGAGCAGAATTGTGAATAAACATTTTTGATAGTGACTCGTTACGACAGAAATACTTTAGGAATCATACTATTTCTGTATCCAACAACAGCATGAGCCTATAATTTATTGTCTGAAATGGTAGCAATTAAATTTCTACTACCTAAATATCATGCGTATTTCAATTGATGAAGGTGTTAGTAAATATCCATCGGGTTGCTACAACTCTTGAAGATTATAGACAAGCCATAGATGTTGACTTTTGTGACAATAATCCGAATCCGTAAAATCCGTCCTTATACAAACAGAAGTGAAGTGAACTTTTGAGAAGAAGTTATAAATAGGGAGCTGCTAATAGCAGAAACAATTTAATATTTGGATATTTTGCTGCAAAGTGATCTGAATTAGTAGGCAGAGATTGAGCTTATGCTTTAATTGAACATAGGAAAGTAAGGGACAGGGAGGCTAGTCCGTAATATTATTGCTCAGTACTCCTTTGTTTAATTGTGTATCTCCAAAATGTAATTATTTTCTACGCTATGAAGAAATTATGGGAAAAGTTTGGACGGGAGTAGTCGGGGTTGGAGAATGTGAGGGAATAGAATGGACATGATTTGATGAGAAGACCTACAGATTGATGACGACTACTCACAGGTTCAGCACAGAGATGTCGGAAACACAGGCAGAAATCCGGCTACAATCCGAAGCAACACCGCCAACAGACCTCCTCTCCAGCTTTTCATTGACGCCGAGGAGAAAAGGCCGGAGAGAGGAAATTAGGAGAGCAGTGTGCCATAGTCATAACATAACACATAATGGAGACTAATATTGCCATTACTTTTCTCTTTTGCAAGTCTGCTCTCGAATGCTGTGGCTTCCTCCTTTCCCTTCTCCCCTGCTTCTTCAAACGGCACACTCTTAGGCTACCGTCAATGTCCTATTCAAACCCCACGCTATATCCCTTCCCGACTTTAATAAGTGGTTTGGTGACCCGGCATTGCGATGGCATCTACATTTTACCATTTTGTAAATACCGATTGGGTAAAAATAGGTTGATATATGGCTTTCACCATTTAAATCACATTTCGATACTAAACTTTATAGCTATTTGAAAAGTTGTAATTTAATGCGCCTGGAAATGTAAAAAATAGTAGCACCATTTAGACCTGGAAAGGGAAAGTTTTATTTACAAGGTGAAAGTCAAATTTTAACTTTTATTATTGTCCAATCGTGTACTGTAGGTTTTTACGCCTTGTAGTGCAGGGTATTGTCACTTATTTTAACAATAGCCAAATTTTAATCGGCAACTCCAGCCAATTTTAACGTTTTGTAATTTCCCGCTAAGTTTATTTAGCAGAGTTTACGTTTGGGCGCTGGAATTTTATTAGATAATAAACACGGTTTTAATTGGAGATTTACGGTGCTGCTTTTCATGGCTATCTATGTAGCAACATTATGAGCATGGACACTTTAGCTGAAAATCGGCAGACTGCTATTATCTATAAATAGTGCAGAGTCATAAATAGAGCTATAGGAAATTTAAAATGATATTCCAATGAAATCGTTTGAGCACGAGGAGGTTATGATGAAATTAGCAACTAATTGGCATTGATTATGTGAAATGGAGACCCGCCTGGTTTGCCTTCCTTCTCTGCATGACTCACAATTAACTAGTGCTTTCACTGAGACTCTTTACAGGCTATTATCGTGTTATTCCAAACTCTGTGCTAATAGGCAGTCCTTCTTCTCCCTAAACGTAGCCCTGGCCGCTGCGAGGCCAGCTTATTACGTAACTGTTGAAGAGCTGTAGCCAGTGGCAAGGCTCAGCTCAACGTGTTGATAATAAAATTACGCTCAGCTCGATATTTATTACTTATGAATATTTCAGTATCAATTTCTCTCTAATATTTTCTAGATCAAAACTACAGACGAGAAAGATCGAGGTTGGTACATGTGCCAGATCAACACGGATCCTATGCGGAGTCTAATGGGCTATTTGGAAGTCGTCGGTAAGCCTCTTTCATAACTCTTCCTATTTATATAACAACGAAACTCACATTAATTTTATTTCGTTTAGTGTGTAATCTGCGATTCTTTCTAAATCTTCAAATCATGTTATAATTTTTAGCTGTCTACGGCTATACTGTTTTATACTGTTTTCAAGCAATGAAAATGGTGCTCTTTATGCAACCAAAATATTTTCTGCATAATCGGATTCCTTACTAAAAACAGATCGGTGATTCAGACCTTTCTTATTTAATTCTTACCAACAGACAGACTTACACCTAAATAATAGTTACATAATATTTTAACTTGCTGCACAGATATTAATTGAGAGGTACCTCCTATTCCCATCTAAATGACAATTCGTCTTTTTTAAAGCCTAAATAATACAACAAGAATGCTTCCACGAATTTCCCACCTTTTTAAACTTTCGCTTTTATGCAACAATTGCCAAAGTGAAAGTGAAGGGAACGCTTTGTGCGATCAGGCATGAAAAAATCGAGATTACTACTTATTTAGATGTAAAAAAGGGGACGCATCATAATTTACAAAGTCAATTACCCACATGAATGAATATCGGGACAACCGTGTAGTAGATAACTACCTACTTATATTGTATCGATTAAATTTGATGTGTTAAGTGTTTTTTCTTGATTATCAGAATATCCCTAATGTAAACTGACTATTATTTTAGTATGGCCATAATAAGTACATGAGTATGACTATGTAGAGCGAGCAGTATCATTACCTAGTGATATAAAGTCTAGAATGGCAAAGCTGATATTATAAAATTTTGTTAGAAGACAGAAGGTGGGAATATTCTTGTCATAATTTCGAAAGTTGTAGAAGAGCTTAGTTTTTTGTAAGATTAGTGTATTTACTTAGTTGTTTCCCCCTGTTGGCTGGTTTTGTGTGCAGAGACATGTTGGGCTGCTGCTGTATTACGGTAGGGACGGGTGATGATTCGCTTTTCTTTAGGGATTTCCGTTCGGTTTGGTTTGTGTTTGATGGTGCGGTTAGTTGTGAGTGAATGGAAGTGGCTGGGACTAAGTCTTTTCTTGTGGAGATGCAGAGAAGAAGATTCGGGGAGTAGGAGTAAGTGCGAGTAGCCGGGAAGTTGCTGAGTGTGTGGATGCTAATAGCACAGGCAGTGGCTGGCTGGCTGGAGTGAGTGGGGATTGAGTCGGTTATGTCGGAGTTGGTCCACAGGGTAAATCCTACCTTCCGGGACCAAACCATCCCTGCATCCCAATGATCTCTCCTTAACTTTCTCACAACTCTGCCGCTCTCTCCCGACTTAGCTCCACGCAAACTACACACACACTCGCCTTCTTCCTCACACACTGCCACGTTTTCCTGCAACTTACACTCCTAGCCTTCCATCACATCAAACTTAGCCTCTTCTTCCTCGATCTATATAGCTACCTATGCAGGATGCACTAACGGAGAACACGCTTTCAGTTCCAGGGTAGCACATTGCACTGGAAAAACTTTTTCGTCGTACTAATACGCTAATACCTACCAACATGCCTGAAATTCCGTATGAATTAGAGGACATCTATATAAATCTCTACCTGCATATAGCAATAAGTCAAGTGCATGCATACAGAGACAGAGGATATCTCTCTGTAAAGAGGCTACATCATGTACTGTGTTACTGACTATAGACTCTCCAATGAGATATGAAATGAAAGTGAGGACAAGTCATCACACCACATCCGATCCTTGCCATCATCATTATCAGCTCGTCATCCTGCTGCTCCTCGCCTTCCCTCTTCTTTCCCACACCCATAAACGAATCTGATGAGATCGCATCAAATGACATGACTTGCAAGTTGCAACTACACTTTCACAAAACAGTAGTATCATCATCCCTCCCCATATAACATTTCCCACACCCATAAACGAATCTGATGAGATCGCATCAAATGACATGACTTGCAAGTTGCAACTACACTTTCACAAAACAGTAGTATCATCATCCCTCCCCATAACATCCATAAGACAGACAGATTCCAAACATTTCATCACACTTCCACCACAAATTAATTTTTGAATCTTATCGAAATGTTCGCAATTACTAATTAAAGACACCGAAACGTTTTCTTATATACTCTTTGCAATTCAATGAATTGTTTTTGAATAACGTTGATATATAATTTATATAAATTCCGTTAAAATGCTATGGTCAACTACCAGATATTTGGTGCATTGATTAGCTTAGGTTTATAAAGAAAATGATTACTATATAGTAATGATTAATTATTATAAAGCGTAAAGAACTGCACCAAAGCTGAAATTGTAATTAGCATAATATCATTTTACAAGTAAATGGCTACAGAAGAGACGTAATTTGATATTGCATTACCGAAATGATATAGATTTAGAAAGTACGGGTATTACGGATGTCTAAAATGCAGTATTAAATGATATCTGGGTTGATAATAAGGAGACGGAGGAGGAAGGATAAATAAATGTTCATTGTGTTTAATATTTGTGTGTTGTCTTGAATTGCAGTTCCTCCACAAATAATAGATCGTGAGACGAGTACGGATCTAGTTGTGAAGGAAGGTTCTAACGTGACTCTGCACTGTAAGGCCAAAGGGCATCCCGAGCCGTACATCATGTGGCGGCGAGAGGATAATCAGGAAATTCAATACCGAAGTACCATGGGTAAGTAAAGAAATTAGCTGTCTTAATTAATGAGCCTTCCTTGCGCTTTACGACCATTACGGATCTTCATCCACTACAGCTACTGACTTTCAAATAAACATCCTCGTCCAACTAGGTCCTGAAACACATGTTCTTCTGACAGTCGAATAATGCTAAGCATGAGGTGTAAATTTGCACACCCAGCCCTAATTTCAGCATAATAATTAACAACAGCATGTTCAGCAATTCTGAATCCTATGTCTTCACTAAAATTTATTGATAGGTCAATTATACCCTAACATTCTTCGGATTTTAATATTTTAACATTTGAAAATCCTACCTTCCTTATCAACATATTACTATTTTTTAAGAACCCTAATAATTCCGGCATACGACATAATTATTATTAAAAAAGTGTGGAAATCGTCGGTTTTTTTCGCAGAATTATTTAGGTTTTATCATCGTCAGTGGAAAATGAGTATACCTAGTTATAGTTCATTATGTAACAGGCCACTACACTACAATGAACACAAATGAGATTCATGTTTTGTTTTGTTGAGTTTTAACTAGAGCATGGTCGTCTCTATCCCCAAAGGCTTCTCAACTAATTACGTAATACTTTAAATTTACACGTCCGTGTATCGCGAGTCGTGTAGGACTAAGAAACTACAAGAGGATAGAGAGGGGCTATCAAAAACAGATACATACATAAGAATCTTTGTATGAGTATGTAGGACTAGAGCTTGATAACAATGAGTAGTAGGTACACGTAACCCAAATAACTAACTTACCTGCCTGGAAGGGAGTAAAGAATTTTCCAAGAATTTTAATGAAGTTTCCAAATGTAGGTAAGTTGTCCTCAAGTTTTCAATGTGGACGTTACGAGGAAATATCTTTTGGAATTAGTGGACACGTAATATCCCAGTCGGTTGTTGTGCCTATCCGCGAGCTAAAGAAATGCGTCTTGTGAGATAGAAAATATTGTTGCTGTTGTTAGATTTTTGTTGTGTGGGGAGGGAAGTGATGGTTGAGATTTAGGTTGGACAGGAGCTTAACTTTTGTGGGCATTGTCTTGACTTGGGTTGTCAATGAAAATGACAGGAAGACGGGTGGATGGTTAGCCGAGTTCAGTTTAGTTTACTATGACATGACTTGCTTCTATTTTCACCTGAGCGAATTTCATCGCCAGCAATAATAAAAAAAAATGATGTGGTGGTGGGAAGGTCGGTGGCTTTCTCTCTACAGGGTTTACCCTTATCACCACCAACTACCAACTGTCGTCATCTTCCATTGCTTAGATGTAGGGATTTAGTATTCTGTGCGTGTAGTTTTTGTGCTAACCCTGTAGTGGAGCAGTAACGAACTAACTAATATTAAGTGGGTGTAGTATGTATGTATATAAATATCTAAGTGAGCTAATAGGGATGCTCCTAGTTATTTTATCGTTTGCGTTTCACTGGCTTCCCTTCACTCTCCGTTCTTGGTTGGTTATTGGTGGTGGTTGGTGGCTGGCTGGGAAATTCATATAGGTAGGTAAATAGGAAGATGTTCTCTCCATTGCATTAGTGTGCCTGCACTCCTCTCATAATTTCCTCTGATGTGATGTGCAGAGGAAGATGTAACAAGGAAGCGGCTAAAGTGTTTTGTATATGTCTAAAGTGAGTATTTAGTTCAGTCGAGGTTTAATAGGGAAAATTGCCAGCAGGGAAAATTGTTGTGTCCGGAATTAAAGAGGATAACTTAATCAAGAGGAAAAGTTGTGGGATGTTGATGTGATGTGGATTGGATGCCCTGCCATGCCAAACCAACCAACAACCTTTCCTATTCCACACTCTATTTGCTATATACCTAAAAACACTAGCAGCATACATAGCCATAGAAAGAGTCTCTCTCTAGCTTTCTCCCAAATAAAATATACAGCAGAATTATTCGCCCTATTATAGTTACATGTCTGGAGTTTTTCCTGGAAGTGTAACTGTTAAACTGTTGTACGCTATAACGTGAGCCACTGATGGTGATATGCTCGCAGCCAAATCTCTTTTCATCTTCATCTTTAGTTCCCTTCTGCTTCTAAGTTCTGTTGTCAGAGGATATGTTCCGTAGCTACTACCTATATGTATATATATTTTGTATTTCTGCTACTGGCATCCCGGGCTCTGTTACTTTTGGCTTCGTTTAGTATGTATATCTAAGCATGAGCTTCGTGAAAGTAAGAAAAGAAAGTATAACTGAAAACACGAGGAAAAAACAAACATAGAAACACGGAGGAGTTGTACAGCCAAAGAAAAGAGTGAAAGCATTGGAGAAAGTCAGAGAAAGCCTGCCTGCTGCTCCTCTGTAAACGGAGAGGTGGTGTTCGTGTGGCGAGGTTTACTCAGATATAATAAAATTATATTGGAGGATGCTTTAAGGGACGAGTTTATGCACGTAGAGCTTATTAGAGCAATCGTATTAAATTCTGAGCAACATAACCGAAGAACAACGTGCCGACCTGCCTTGATGATATTTAGTTGACGTTGTTGTTGTTTGGATGATGTTGGACAAGTGAGTGAGTGAGGTATATAGGGAGTAGGGAGTATACAGGGACGACGGAGACTACTGACAATGAGTGAGTAATACATCCGCATCTAATTTATTATTGGGTAGCTGGATTCTAGTGTAATGTAGTGGAGTGAGTGGAGGCAAGGCAGACAGGACCCGAGGATAGAGTCGGAGGGGACAGACAACTTAGTACGAGAAATAATGATGTGCTACAATCTTCTAATGTTCTCTCCGTACTCTCTACGTGAACTAAACGGAACAATAAGCCACTCGCAGCCACACAATTACAGTACACAACCAACGCACAGTCCAACAAGCCTTCTCTTCCCCACGTAGGTAAACACTCCCAAAAAATAGCCTTATTACCCAAGTTACACTTAATTACATTTTAGCTCCAGGAATTACTCACAACTTACATTATTTCTCCCTTTAAGTCCCTACGAGACAACTATACTCTTCCCCTTTATTGCACACTACGCTAAAATACCACTCGCTCTTTTCTTCTTCCTCCACACACAAATACAGAAACTAAGGACTATTAGATATATTTAATGCTTATGCTCACATACGGATGCGCTAACAAGTATACAGAACCAGCTTCGGGCACTTGTGTGGCGCTCCATGTTTTTCCTACATGCAATTTTCCACAATCTAATAAAATAATTAAAGTAAAATGTCAAGCAATTAGATCGTGCTCTTCTAAACTTTTCTCTTGTCTAATCCCTAATTCTTCTAGCTCACTCTTTCTAATTTTCTCTTCTATATAATGTCCCCGATTCAATAACAATAATCATAATTCATTTTATCTCACTCTATCAAAAACTGTACATATCTCTGCAGAATAATTTCGGATTGTTGAAACAAACAATACCGAAACAATTTTATATCATAATCTACGTAACAGTCAAAGGACATTATTGATCCATAGCGAATTTCATAATTGACTATTGTAATTTTCGCAGGCATTTTTGAAGCTTACCAAATAAATAATTTAGTCGTAATCCGAAAAAAAAGTTTATAATCCCAAATTTTTGTTAAGACCATCATAATTGTGTTTGTTAACAGGACGAAGGCTATAAAATGCCAAATTCGATGATATAATATGACGAGGGCCAGAGAGCAGACATAAATAAGTGCATTTGATAAAATAATATTAGAAATACTCCACGATATCTACAATGTGTAAATTATTATTATTATGTAGAGGTAAATGGAGAAAGTACAGCAAATTGTATGTCTAGGGACAATGCTGGCTGACTTCTTCGGTCGATGTCCGGGAAAGTGTCGTCGGAAGGAACATTTAGTGTCAAAAGTTTGCTCTGTCTTTGGGTGTTTAGTGCTGTAAAGCAACTAATAAGAAATAATCCATAGTTTTTAAAGTAGTGTCCTCCTGACTAGAAGAGCGAGGCTAGTGTAGGCCTTGGGCAAGGAGAGGAGCTCGATTTTGTTCTCGACTTCTCTCCTCCTGAAAGTGTAACGAAGTGAAAGTCCTGTCCTCGTGGTCTCTGCTGCAGGAGCGTTGGTCTTGAGCTGTTCTTTTGATTCGGAGCTCTGTTTGGTTTAGTGTTGAAGTGAAGTGGAGTGAGAGGTGGGAGAGAGAGAGAGAGCGAGAGAGAGCGAGAGGTTTGCAGTTGAGCAGGAGTGGCTGGAGCCGAGCATTAATAGAGCGATTGATATATTTGACGTCCTTATGGCATAATAAATAACGGAGTTATGGACCTCTTAAACTTTACCATTTATTAGAGGCATCTTTAACACCCTTTCTGTCTATCTTGTTATCTATGTGACTTCCTGCCCTTTATGTACAGCTACACACATCTGCACGTACTCACTCACCCACCTTCCGCCTCTCACCACCTACACACATTCATACATTAATACCCGTCTTTCTCTTAATAAGCAATACTTCTCCTCAACTAACTAAACCCCCCAAAAACTTTAAATAGATTCGCTTCAATTCAATAGCATTGTCTTGCTGTCAAGAATTCTTATATTACCACTGACTAAATCTACGTAGCTACTTGTATTATAAAAATAATTTTTCCTGATAGCTGCTGTCATACAATACGATAGCTCAAGTGTATCATGGAACTACTTCAGACATGAAGCAATTTTCTCAACATTCTCCATTTCTGTAGAAAACATCCTTAAGCGTTTCTTTTAAAATAAGATATGTATATCTGGCTGAGAAGTTGATAATTGCCATTTGCCACGTGGCAATATCGGGATCATGATGTCACCGTGTCCGTTACAGTCTACATATGTATTGGATCAATGGCTTCCTTTCCTGCATAGCAAAAATGTTAACTAATGATTTTGACGAAATAAACTTAACTATAAATTTTTTCATGTAATTCAAGCCTAAATAGTCGTACTGCATTTGAAAGAATATCGCCTAAAAACATCTAGTATTCATAACTTGTTGTATGAAAGCCTAAGTTGTGGTGGTCCATTAAAGAATCAGACGGTGTCCGAGTAAAAAAACAGCCTGTCAATAAATATACCTCATTTTGACATTGGTAACCGCGATAGGTCTTTATTTTATTACTGCACTTTAAAATTATTGAGAATTATTTATTGTGATGAACTTTACCACACAGTACCTATTAATTTTATCTGATAATGTTGTCATCATTTTGACAATTTCCACAAGAGACACTCTAACAACTATCTTTCGTCCATCTAATAAATTTGATAGAAAATAAACGAATCCAGATCAATTTAAACCAGTAAGCATTGATAAGTATTCCGCATAAGTCTGTATTTGCTTTGCTTGCATGGAATTCCCACGTAGGGTGGATGCAAGTGTATCCCCATTCAAAGGCCTAGTTCAACTCTAAATATAGAAATGCATTCGGAAATGTATTTTCGTGGTGGAATGTTATTTGTTTTCGATGCATAGCACAGAGGAACAAATGAGATGTCAAAGGGAGATCAAGATATGATTTTCCCAAACTTCAAAAGACATTTTTTAAGAAAAAGTGCAGTGGAGTTTGACTGGTGGTATGCGAGGGGCTTTATTTTATGTAGCCATATACGCGCCGTGTACAGCAGGCAATGAAAAAGACGAATAAGAGGCAAGGAAGAAGGCCTACAAGTATGGTGACCCTGTTTTGGGTGAGCTACGACTCTCCTCACTCTACTCTTTGCATTTCTCTTGAAATAGACTGACATTTTTCCTGTGAAGGAACTTGGGACATATTTTCCTTCCATTCTATGCATCATCCATTGTAGTAAGACTTGAAAGGGTTGTGTGTGTATAGAGATGTGTACGTAGATGTACTACTTCTAGTTTATGCCTACGTATTTATACGGTGTACTATGTACTAGTTGAAATAACTATGCACATGGAGAAAATCCCGGAATAAATCTCTTGTAAAGTGCAGCGTAAAAATTTTACTTTGTTTTCGTATAGAGCTAAATGTGGCTATAGTGTCACTCACTCTCAGTTTGAACGAGAAAGAAAGGGAGAGTGAATAAAAACTTGGCTATATCTTTAGTCCTAACGTACATTTCCACCCAAGGCTTGTGGACTCTTGTTACCATGAAGAAGTGGGAATAGGTAAGTCCGTTAGGAAGTTTTGATTAAAATTTCACTTTCTTTCACTGGCGACAGAAAGGAAAACGTTGCCGCCAGTCTACAGACTGCATTGTTACTACAAAACACAAACTGGCGACACGATCTTCATTTCTGTCGCCAGTGGAAAAAAGTGAAATTTTAATTTCCAAACACCCGGACGCGACGGGCTTACCTTTTCCCACTTCTCCACAGTAGCAACAGTGCACAAACCTTGATTTCCACCATATGAGTGGGTCTGTGTAAGTTATACTTATAAGTGGCGGAGGCCCATATCTCGTCTATACAAGTGGTGTTGGCATTAAGGAAGAAGTGCTCAACTATTTCACATAGACGAAATTGTCTTCTTTCAGCAGAGGAAGAAGACAAGGGAAATATCGGGGCGTTGAAAGGAAATAGGGCGAAATGGATCTGTCCTTATGCTACTGACTATAACTACTTACGTCTATCGTAGCATTCCTCGTCCTTGTCTTTTTTGTGTGTGGTGTGTGTGTGTGGTGCGTACAAAGTTCCCCACACACACTCCACTACAACAAACCCATTTCTGTTTGCTAGTCAAAGTCAACTCCACATGTAGTGCCTAATAAATATACAGAAATAGCCAAGATCCCACTTTTCCTCTTGACTTCTTACTCGAGTTTTATGCCAGGATTTAAGCAACTATTTGGATTCATTGCCTTCACTCCAACTGACTTCTTCCTCCCACGTCCCTCACTTTTCAGTTAACTCAAGTCGACGCATAAACTTCATTGTCTCTCGACAGCCCACACCTATTTACGCACAAAGAACTAAGAACTACAATTATTAACATTAAGGCATTGTCAGCACATCCAGAAATTAATAATACTAAGAAAAAAACGATGGCTATTATTGGCAATTTACATGATGTAAAATATTGTTATGATGTTGAGATTATTTCTTCCGTGGGTGGAGGATGTAAATATTAAGATTTCTTGGTAAAAGTTGAAAACGCAGGGGGAAGAAAGAGTAATAAAGTGAAAGAAGGCAAACGTAGCATAAAATTACACAAAGATAAATACCTGCCAGTCCAACTGAGTAGAGTGAGTAAACAGGGAAATTAGAGACTTGTTCTCATTAAAGCGGCTAGATATATCCCCAACTCAACTTTTCTTAGCTGAATACACTTAAAAGCTAATAAATATCTTGGGAAGTCTCCAGTAGACTAAAGAAATCTTAGATTGTTTACTCGAAGAATATTTTCGGTCTTTGCTTACAGCCACTACACATAGCACTCCGCCGATCCCGTCCTCACATAACATTGAATAAGTAGTAGGAGGATTGTAGTGTGTGTAGGTGGCTAGTTCCCCTTTTCATACCTCACTCCACTCCACTCCTCTATAGAATAGTTGTTGTTCCGAGAGGCGTGTAGGTAGACACTTAAATCTTCTATGTCTATTTATATTATGTAATGCCTTCTATGAATATATACTACTGAGCTATATAAGTAGTAGGAGTATTTAGGTATAAAAGACTCGGCTCATTTTAACTAGTTCTCCAGTTCAGTTTCATATGTCTGAATTCCAGTGTAGTGCACTGAGTTGGCTTTTGGCTCAGTCAGCAAGACTTGACTTGCTACCCGCTCTACCCGCCTCACTCAACTCACAAGCAGAGAGAGAGAGAGAGAGAGAGAGTGAAAAGTGAATAGGTAAAAGAGGACGAAATTGAAAATGTAAACATTGTCGGGAAACGGCACTTTTGGGAATTTGAGAAATAATGCTCAAGTTAAAGCAAGGGAAAATGATGGGGAAGGAAGGAAATGCACATGAATACGTACACCACCAGGCAACTCTACACTAAACCATCAAAGAAAGAAAGAAAGCAAGAAAAGCAAAATATATTTCCCATAGCAAACCAATAGCCATGCCAAAACCCGTACCTACACATTCCCCTATTCTCCCTATCTGTCTGACTGCATAAATGTCTCTCTGTCTCTCTCTGTCTGTCTATATCTTGTGCTATCATGTAGTATAGGAATGTTTATTGTTGTATCTGTGTGTGTGTCCCGCCTCAGTAAATGTGCACTATATTATTCCTCCTTTTATTTCTTAGCGGAGATTTTAGATTATTAGATGTTACATTGATCTTCACCCCCCATTGCACTTCACTACCTACAATAGGAGTTAGTACTTAGGTAGGTCCTTATACCTATATATAAATAGTTCATTATATAGCAGGATAGAGAATAAAAGAATCCCCTGTACACAATATCTCTTGAGTTGAGATGGGAAATGAACTGATCAGATATAATATATTCCCATTAGTAAGTAAGTATAGATAGAGAGAGCCGTGTCTGATATTCGGCATATATGTAAAGTAAACATAGAGAGCAGAGTAATTTATTGTCGAGATAGTAAAAGAATAAAAACATTGTGAAAGATCATCGTTTCCTTCCTCTTCCAACTCACTTCCTTCTTCTCAATTTTAACGTCAACTCTGTTTCTGTTCTAGCGTCCAGTCCGTTTCTGATAATATCTTGTAGGAAGGAGTAAGAAGAGTATAGAAAATAGTTTGTCTGAGAAGTGTTTCTGTTTTCAGTCAACAATGCAGTGAATATTGGCGTATAAAAGCGATTACTTTATTCCCTATGATTACATAAAGGGGGATAGGGCGCGTTTTGACTATGTGCGGAGGACGGAGGATAATAGGAGCGGGTGACTGGCTCTATTTGTAGTCCGGGAGCATAAACACGTTAGAGTGCCGTGTCTGCACACAACAAGAGAAGACATAAAGGACATGGAGAGAATGAGTGAAGTAACCTCTGTTTGCCATTCTGGATAAATCCAAAAGTTTAAGACGTCCTTTCTCTCCGACATAACCTATCACTTTCTCATATCCATGCAATAAAAGCACAGATCGGAAAATTAGAAATTTTGTCTTTTACGGACGGAGAGGGCAGAGGAGCGAAGAGGAAGAAGAGTCCAGGGGAGAGAGAGAAAGAGAATTCGGAGAACTGGACTTTCTCTCTGCGGGTGCATGTCGTCGTCTTCCTTGCACTCTCAATGTATAGAGAGAGTCGGCGGCTACTTAGGGATGGAGATATAGAATGTCAATACATAAAGCTTTCCTTTCACCGTTTTTACTAGCCCATGTGAATATAATCTGGCCGTTCTTGTCTTAATACATTGCAACGGAATCCTAATAGAAAACACTAAAAAGTCCCATCCAAGTTCCTCTTTACACTTTGACAATTCAATCTGGGAGTGTGTCTTTATGAGAGGAATGGGAATGTTGTTGATGTAGAAAAGGAGGTTTTAGGCCCGGAGTCTCCGCTATAGACATTTATGCTCCTGCCCAACATTCCGAATCAAATCACATAAGATCAGATCAGATTAAATAAATACACTGATGTCAACTCAAGTCCCTTGGCCACTAGACTCTTTCCGAAAGCTCTTTCACAGATTAAACGAACGCACAACTCACCGGCAACATCCCCACTCCTTACACACGTACACAATGCGAAGGAGTCTAGTCTAAGGCCAGAGACGGGAGACCAAAGCTGTCATATAAATAAATCCCAGTGTCTGATGAACTGATAGCAATCCAGCCGGATGATTGTTGATTTTTCTACATATTTCAATAGAATCACCACACTCAACCTTGTAACTTTACTAAATGCTACTCGGTCACACTCGTAATAAATTCATGGGCAGAATTATCAACCCTTTCCGCGGTAATAATATGCAATTCTGTAATAACTAATTAATGTCATGTAATATGGAACAGAAACTCCTCCTTTCAACTAATACTCGCTAAGAAATGTTATGAGACAGATAATTGTTAGAGGAATGTCAGATGCATAGAGAGTTGTGTTGTCGCCGGTGCTAATAAATGTTTCTTTTCCCATAGCAAGTCTCTTATGCTCAGATATCTTTAAGGAGACAATGAAATTCTTTATGTGACTCTGACACAAGTGGAATGTTATAGTAGGGAGAGAGAGAGTTGAATGAATCTGTGTTGTGGTTGGTTCTATGTACCCTACTACTATTCCTGACTTGTGTATAACAGTTTTAGCTACTTATATAGGCAGTAGAATATTCATTCGTGTAGTCCGGAGATGTATGGAGTGGTGGCTAGGATTTTGTGTGGAAGAAATAAAGCAAATCTGTGCAAGTGGAGTGTACAATATGTAAGTATACATAATATTAGATAAGAAATGCATGGTATGTGTTTGTGTGACTTGAGTTGACTGTTGTTGAGGCCTGCCATGAAAAACTCTTTGAGGGAAATGCAATGTTGATGTAAATTCCCGCGATTTGAATTCCAAGTATTTGTTTGCCTGTTCTTAATGGGACGACAGTTCTGGAATATTAAATTTTTCATGACGACTTGACTTGAGTGTCCCATTCTACCACTATACTGCCACTATCTTCAACTCTATCCTCACTCTCAACTCTGCACTACTTATAAAGACACGAGGAGAGTCGGCAACCAACTCAGGACTCACACAATTCCAGATTACATACCCATATGCATATATGCATAAATATATATATAGTGGGTGAAGCATGTAGTAGTATCGCCACTACTAAGTATGCACGCACTTACACATAGCTAAACGCCAGTAAACTAGACTTAAAAATCCGAGAACGGGCTAAATGTGGCAAAAGCCACATCACAAACACTCTAGAAAAATTCTCGCCCTTTTCTTCCATCTATTTTGATATAATAATGACGAAATACAAAGTATAGCTAGCCATTATTTCTCAAGCTCCTATTGTAATACAGACATTTATGCAAGAAGTGTCTAGGAAAACGACCGTTTTTAGCCCTAATGCAGCTTGTAACATGAGAAAACACGAAAAGCAAGAAAAGTCTTGTAGACTCACCGCTATTGAAATCTTTTATTTGCTACTCAAGCCTAAGCGACGTATTTTTATAATATATTATCTTTCTTTAAAATCTCCTTATATTTCTTGAAAAGAAATTACATTTTATATGAGTAACTCGTGGAGAAAGCATTTATAGACGAACTGGATAGAGCTCCTTTTTTATTTGTTTGTATTTTCTTAAATCAAGAATAGATTTGGCGATAATTTCTTCTGTATAACAACTTTAAGCTGTGTATAACAGAAGTTAGTTTGTTCAAGATTTATCGAAATTTACATTCTTTCTCGTCGTCTGCTATTTAGAAGCTAATATATTGAGAGCATCGAATATCCTATTCACTACAGATACACCTAAGTATGTATTCATGCACTATTTGGCAAGAGAAAGACAGTCTCCTGGAGAAAGTTTTGGCGAAAGTTTAAATGGAAGTCTCTACCTTGGTGTCCTTTCTTGAACAGCGACTATAAAATTTTCTTTATGCATATATGAACATATTTAAGGGAGAGTATGGCTATGCAGGGTTATCATCCGATTGTTATAATGCTATCTTGGTGTGCACTCTTCCACAACAGACGTCGGGCTGGGCTGCTCTGAATATTTGTCCACATTAGGCGAATAGTTTTTCTCGAAGAAATTATTTGTAACTTGTAACATTTTCAGGCTTAGTTGTTAGCGAAATTCAGGCAATAATTTTGTGACTTTGTGGTGGTATGATGTTTTGCAGAATGTTCGTACAGCGAGTCCCACTTTTTGCTTTCGAAAAAATGCGTGGAACTATGTAAACTTCGTGGAAGTGGACTAGAAACACTAAACTGTCATGAACTGTTAGGAGAAATGCATATTTAAGCCGAACACCTATCTAAAAGTGAATAAAAAGTAATCCTCTCTGGTCGACTCACTTTACCTACTCTCTCCGTTGTCTAAAAATAATATCCTAGAATGTAAGACATTATGCTAATATCCGTGTAGACAAAATTTATTTAATTATGCAAAAGTAATGGGAGCTAAAGATGTAGAGCGTGAAATTTGGTGTCTCTACTTTTGTTCTGTTATTTACACAGCAGGTAGGTAGGGTACTATTTGTGTAGGTATGGTATGTGTGTATTGTAAAATCGCATTCCGGATTAACTTTGAATGTTCGTTGCGTGGATTCCTGAAAAGTTTTAACCACGTTAGCCTAGTCGAGTTAACTGAAACTTGTTTAACATAAAGAAAAGATAGGGAAAAGAAAAGTGAGTGTGAGGGAAATCGGGGGACTTCTTTCCAGTCTATTCTCTTTCTTCCATTTGAATTTCGTTAAACGAGGAAAACGGAGAGTGTTTGTGCTTCTGCAGGAGTGCTACTCTCTGCAGGGAAGTCACACAGTCCCATTTGAAGATCACAAAAGAAAAGTGGGTTTTGAATAATAGATGACTTTTCCAAGGGAAGCTTCCCTCTGCGATTTACAGATTGATTGATTGCTAAAATATGGAAATTCTACCTTGTTGTCCTTTTCCATTTATCTGTTGCTGTTCTTTTGAATTTCACTCTTCTTGCCCTCCCTAGCTCCATAGCTTTGCCGCTCACACTTACTCACACAATCCTAATAGTGGACTCTTATAGGTACGTATACACGATTTCTATTTAACACGCTAATGCTAATGTACCTATACCAATCAAATCACCAAAAGAAATGGAGAATGGAAATAAATTCAAATTTTTTCCATAATTTCAATTATAAATACTAAATTGCAAAAAAACTATTGTTTTTGACTACAGTGTGATCATGAAAAGTTTTATTTAGCTATGAATTATCACGTTTCTAAAAAAAATCTTTCAATCGCCAACAGTAAATACTACCAAACTACCAATACACTATACACAATTGGGTATCTTTTTATTCTACAGAATAAATTATGTGGAAGGATGATATGAGTGAGAGAGAGAGAGAGAGAGAGAAGAGTATGTTGTCGGGGGAAGAGGAAAAAGCAATAAAAAGATGCTTGGAAGTCAATTCCTCAGATTCAGCTCCAATTTCCACTTTTATTCATCACGTTTGGAAATCAGAGACAATTGCATAGAATGCTTTGTATTTATCTAGCTCTACATTCTCGAATAACCATCTATTATTTCTTCTATCGTGTCCCTATCCGGAGCATATTACCACGAAATATACATCTGTATAGAATATAGAATACTTATGATATAAGGCTATACGTATACAATTCATGCTACGTATCGCCATTTGATACTTATCCACATACACAATAAAATTCTAAATACAAAGAAATGCACACGCGGTTTCGTTATCAATTGCAAAATGAGCTCTCAATTTTTACCTCCTTTAATATGTTAGTTTAACTGGCTTCTGGAAAGTGGCTAATGACATGTTCAGTAGTGCTAATAAATAGTCAGTTAATAGGTGATTATTAGGCAATTATTGTGTAATTTATTTTAATGGATTGTTGACGGTGTTTCAGTTTCATGTAGGTTACGCATTTAATTTTGCAATCCATGCAAAACATTTTTGCCTGAAAAAGGCTACGGTTTTAATAGTAACTTCTTTGAAAGCCAGTAGGACTATGGTTCATGATTGCTTCTATGTTTCACTTTCCTTTTAATGTATTTGAATTACTGAGCTATTAGAAAGTAATAAGTAAAAGGAAGCGTTAGTCACGTTATTGGTGTAATGCCTTTGTACTTAGCGTAGGTGTGTAATGTGCTAATGTCTGTAGCTATTGAAATGTGGCGTGAAGGAAGGGATAGGCGTCGATGGATCTTGGGAGAGAGAGAAAGGGACTGGTGTATTTATATCCTTGCCGTTCATACTTCATCTTAATATAAATAACATGCCCATCTTTCCTCTCACTCCAGCCAATAAACTAAGGAAAGGTAAGATTTCCTCTGTTTCCACCAAATCCCTTTGATTTCGGGTTTCCTGTCCCTACTCTCCTTACACTCACTTTCTCCAACTTCCTCCTCTGCCTCTCTACAGGGCTACCTTTTAGTCAGGAGCGTTGTGGATGTGGTTTCCTTTCCTTCGCTTTCATTTCTTTTGCCTTCTCTTCGCTTTGGTTTTGCGGGTGAGAAGAGCAGGGGAGGCAAGAGAAGAAGAAGAAGACGAGACAACTCTCAGTCAGTCAGACTCCACTTTCCCTCCTTCTTCCTCCAGGTTTACGGACGTTTACTTTACTTAGGTTTATGTTTACGTATGCGATGCCTCTTGAATAGAAATTACCTCGCCAAGTGCTCTTCTCCTTTCTTTATCTTCTGATTCCTACTTACTCCACTTTCACTATACAGCCACTATTACTATAATATATCCACTTCTGAATTCTACCCGAATATCTATCTCTCCTTGTGCAACACATCCAAAAAATAATTGCCTTTTCAACAAAGGGTCAAAACATTAAAACCAGACTTTGAAATTCTTGTGTGTGATTACAGGGTCATTTCTGAAATTAAAAGATTTTTTATTATACTACATTGTTAACAGTTGAAAATAGGTAATGGGTGGCTCTATGCTGTAATGATGTTGTGCATAGGAAATTACATTCATTAACATTTAGGTGTAATTAGGCTATTTGAATCGCAAAGGCTCTCTAGGAATACGCTGGAATGTCATTTCGAAATATTGTACTGATTTTTTTTCCCGCACAGGCTGGTGGGAAGTACAATGGAGTAGGATTTTGTCTAGCATTCTGAAACTACATTTTGAAAATTAGGGATTTATGCATAAATTAACTAATCAGGGTATTCTTTCAATATAAATGGCCAAAATTATTACACAATTTATTCATTCCATGGGAATTTTTATGGTAGGTACTTGGTACGAGTATCAGAGTTTGACCCACTTATCAAAGCTGTTTTTTTACATAGTGCAATAGGTTGACTTACTACAATTTTCCAAAGATTCCAATTTTATTTGTATAATTCATAACTAGGAGACAGTTTGTCCATTTAATGGGTACTATTTTTGTGTTTGTTGCATATAAATGTTTTTATCGGTGTCTGTCTGTGCATGGACACATGGGTAGCTGCTGCTGTAGTTCCATTCCTTTAGTTCCATCATTTAGTTTTGCTGGTGTGGCAGGAAGTTAAAGGTCTATTGTGAATTCTGTTTGTGCTTCACTGTCATGGGCGTATGTATGGTCAGGCACATCCTATTACTCAAACTTGTCTTGCAGGATGATCGTTTATCAGATTTTATGCTTTCTCTATCTCTAAATGGGGACTCTACGATTTATTTTATTACCGATACGATGCAATGCTTCCAGCCCTTTTCTTCTCCGCATATGCTAGTCATCAACTTTCTCGCTATCTTCTCCTGCATAAATATTCTCTGTAGCTTGGAGCGAAATGGGGCAAATTCATTCCAAAAAATAAAATATGAATTTTATTTTCGTTAAATATTTACTTTCCCTTGCAAGTGCAATCGATAATATAAATTATCCGCCGTAGAACTTATTTTCTATTTCTAAATGTACCTACATTTTGTAACGTGTCGGTATAGACTTTCAACATGAAAAGAGCCAAGGTTAAAAATTGGCCAATTTTTCTAGCAAAATTTTTATTTGATTCCATGTATTTCTACTTTGTCCTATTCACAGTTCGAGAAGGAAAGTGAAATGTTAACGCATCAGAATTGAATTGTAACATTGAAATGGAAAATGTGAGAGAAGGAAATGGCACGTGTAAGTAAATTATGACTTCCTCTCGTCGAAACTGAATACGGAGATTCAATAGTCATTTCCATTCGCACCCTCGCGTGTTTAAGATGTAATAAACGATTCCATATGCTGCTCAACGTCCAACAGCCAAGAAATGGCAGAGAGGAATGGACTTTACTTATTTGCCCAGCCATCTGCTCAATCCAGCCATCCACACTTCTTCGGCTCAATCTCACTTTTTCCTTTGCAAAACCTTTTTTGTTTCATTTTCCGAAAAAATATCAGTTAATCATCACAAAAATACCCGCCGAATGACATTCCGTAATATTCCTTCTTTTCTTCGACCCTTTCCAATATCGTCCTATTCTCTTAAAACCCGGATACCCGATAATACCCATTAATTACAATTAAAATTTTCTTTCCTTATATTTATGTATGATAAAATCTGTCTAAAAAACGAAACGGTCAATAGTATATCTAGTAATTCATTGAGGGCATTACAATTCACAATGGATATAAATAAATATGAATGATGGGAAATGGGAATGTTGCCATTTTTTTTACAGATGTGCAGATAAGAAAATGTTGTATTTGTTAACATGCTATAGAGTTGCATAATAATTGTATTGCGCATTGTGTAAGGTAAAGTGTAAGTGGATATAAACAGGAAGAGGGATATTAGGCATAGTCTGGTGCACTGTGGATAGATAAATAGCGGTGCGGAGACAGAGAGAAAGAGAGAGTGTTGGAATGCAGTAGGAGAAATGACAATTACTTAAGTAGAGGCGGCAGGGAAGAGAGAGAGAGTGCAGTGAAAAAGGATCCGGTTGCATTTGTGTTCAGAAAGATGTGACATGGGCGACGGCTTGAAGGACGAGACTAAAACTCTCATCCTCTCACCCCAAAACTAACCCGAGAGGAAATTCTGGAGTTGGAGAAACAGAAAGTGCACTACAGGGCAGACGAGAAGAGCAGGCCAGGCGGCAGGGACAGGGAGCGGAGAATGAGACAGGGCCACTGGAAATCAGTTAAACGGCGAGGAGAGCGGAGAAAGTGTGCTGAGCTATTAGGCGGGGAAAGGCGAGGAGGACTCCCAGATGAGTGGAATTGGGAGAAAGAGAGGGAAAGGAGCAGACGGTTGTTGTCCGGCTGCAAGTCGGCTGCATGTGTGGCCAGCTCCGTCTTCCCTTTCTCCAGAATTCTCCTCTGTCGGCTTGGCCGGCAAATAAATCGCAGAAGGGAACACCTTGTCACTGAGATCTCATATCCTCTTCCACTTCCTCTCTTTTTCTACAACTTCACTCCCTGCTCACTCCTTTCACTTCGTTTCACTCCTGCCCTGCCCTGCTCTCCTCTCCTCCGTTCACTATCTCCCAAATATCTCGCTCGCTCTCTCGCTCTTCAACAAAAATAAACTTGCCCACTTCTACTATTAGCTAGTCTAAGAAGATGCACTAAGGATATCGTAGCATTTCTATCCTCCACACTAAGATTATTATTAGTCTTTAATGTTGGTTGGAGGATGTACAGTGCTGTTTACATATAAGTTGCCTTACGACCTTCTCTGTGTAAATGACAATGTGTCTTTTCACATGTAAACACCTCGCAAATGGTTTGGAAAAATCATTTTCAAATCATTCGATTTTTACTTCCCTTTCACTTTTACCGACGTTTTACTGAAGTGAAAGTCAGTTGAAAGTCACGTTGTAGTAAATAATTCTTAAAAAGGCATCAAAAACAGCTTTGCCCTTTTTGGCCGTTAAAATACAAAATGTCATTTACATGGAGAAAATCTTAGGTGACTGATTTGTGAACAGCGCTGTAGAAATGTAACATGGTAATGTACTTTCATGTAAATGGAATTTCTTTTTTGCTCCTAAGCATTTGCCCGCTCCTCCGTAAATATTGCGCAAATATTCTTTAAATGCCTTTTCAACGACATTAGATTTTCTTATTTCACTTTCACATAAGTTTTGCCTAGATGAAAGTGAGGTGAAAGCCAAATTGTAGTTGTTCTTAAAAAGACACCAAAAACGCTGGTGTGCCCTATGAGCGTGAAAATACCAAATGCCATTTACATGGAGAAAGTCGTATGGGAAGTGATATTTGAACAGCACTGTAGGTATGTAACATAAGTAGTAGTGTAGTGTAGTCATGTAGTGTGTAGGGGAAGCGAAGAGAGCGTAAGGTTAGTGTCTTGGGAGATGGAGTTAGTTAGTATGGAGTGACTTCTTGTTATCCTCACGCAGAATTCTCCCTTCCTCTTTTTTCCGCTCCATTTATTAAGATGACTTTTTCCCTTTCTCATATTATCGTCAGTTGTAGTTGTAGTTGTCGCGGTAGGCAGAGAGCAGAGGAAAGTAGAGAGCTTTGGTCTGGCCAACGTCTTGCTCCCTTTCTCCTGTCATGTCTCCTCATCCAGCAATCCTCGTCCTCACACTCGCAAAACCAAAGAATGCTCCGCAGTTGTCCTTTGGAATCTTCTTCCTATGTCCTAGCTTCCTTAACCCACGATTAGCCTAACTCTCCCTGCCCCAACTGAATTTCCCCTGCATCCTGCTCTTTCTATTACTCCGCTCTCCTATCACTAAAACCAAGTCTCACTCAGTCAGTGTGTGGTGGTGGTCTATGCACGAGACTTGCACGACTGACATGACAATTGACACTGAACTGACTTTCTTAGATATTACTGCATTTCTCCTCCCTTGTCAGCTACTATTTAGATCAAGGCTCGTGGACTCTTGTTACCATGGACATGTCTGGGAAGGTAGGCTCGTCCGACTGATTTCAAATAAAAATTCCACTTTTTTTCGACTGGAGATAAAAATGAGGATTTTGTGTCCAGTCGATTGTTTTGCAGAGTGCACTGCAAATATGCAGGCAACTCTTCGTTTATTTCCCTCCAGTCGAAAAAAGTGAAATTTTAATTTGAAAACAGTGGGAGTAGCCTACCTTGTTGGACATATTTATGGTAACAAGAGTCCACGAGCTTTGTATTTAGATATTTCCCTTTTTTTCTTACAAAGATCACTATCACTTATTCCAACACTTGCATGCTAGTAATTCTAGCTAGGCATTAGGGACTGAGTTTTATAATGGCGTGAATTGCGTGATGATGATACAGATAGAGTGTAATAAGTGAGTCTGTGAAAATGAGATGACTGTCACACTTGTAAGTTGCAAGTCGTTTTTCCTTCATGTGCCATTGTTCGTACAACAGCCGGAACTACTGTTATGGTTAAAAACTTTATTTTTAATTTGAGATAATGCAGTCGGGTGCAGCAGGAGACGTTGTCGTAATGTGCGTGTGTGTAGTAGAAGTATATCTAGTAGGTAATTTACAAATCCTATCTTATTCCTCCCCCAATGGAGACGACAAGCTATTTGACAATTGCAATGTCATGTCCCTGTCATCTTCACTTTTCACTTTGAAAAATTTTAGAATTTAAACGGGCTCTTTCTAAATGATTATAAATGTAGTCGGTTGGCCACATGCTATGATTATCTGTGCCTCTCCAAACCGTCACCCTCCTTTCTGTCTTTCGTTTTCTTTCTTAACAAGATTTTCACTTACCTGATATAACTTTCACCCCTTTTTTCATCCAAGAAATTCAATGCACTTAAGAATATCAGCTAGAGCCCTTAGTTACTTCCCTGTGACATTATGATGAAGGAACGTTAACTTTCTGTGAGCACATTGGCCAAAATAAGTCTACATGCGACTGAATGTTGATAGAAACACAAACACATACATATATTCATAGAATAATGACACTTGGCTTTCTTTCTCGTGTTTTATTTGTGTATTGTGTTGGCTCGACTTGTTTCAGCAATCCATAAATTATCGTCTCCCCTTTTTTCGCTTGACGCCTTTCTCAATACTCTACACAGTTCTTTTGCATTTAGCATGTATAGGGACTTGTACCACTACTGAAGACTATACCATACTATACTAAGGCTGCTAGAATCTGATAGGAGGAGCAGAAGCAGAAAGCAGCTCAGTTTTTTCATTGCTTCTCTTCTGTTTGCAAGTCTCGAGTAAATTTGTTGAATGTAGACGATTACTTGTTTGTGCAGTATCTGAATGTATTGCTAATGTTTTTCCTCGACAGCAGTTGTTAGCCGAATAAATATTATCAAGTATAATATGTAGAGCTAGACATTATATTATGATATGATGAAAGAGTGTAATGTAATGCGAGTTTGAAGCAGGAAGCAACAAAAGTTTTCTGTATTACATAATAGCAAAGATTATGACTACTTTGCCTAGTATGATTCTGCAATTCCCCTCTCGCTCACACTAGAAGAAACTAATGGAAAGGAACACACACACAGGGCAGGCATCTTCTTCACTGATAATAGAAAATGTAATGGAATGTATTGCTGTATAAAGATAAGTGTTGTAGTAGCTAGGAGTTGTGCTTCTATTTTAGGAGATTACAACAAAAGTAAGTTGCACTTATTTAATGTGGAGGAGAGAAAGAAAGAAATGAATGAATACATCTAGATCGGAAGTGTAGACTTCACTTGACTGCAATGTTTATCGTAAATTTTATGCTCGCCGTTCATGAATTGTTATGATTATTTATCTTTTATTCATGAAGAGATGGAAATGTGCACAGCTTTCCATATATTCCGCCTTTTTTTCTTACGCCTTGCTTTCTCCTTTCGACTCCTGATGGTAATATCTTGTAAAGAGCTCCTACTACTAACCATAGAAGTACTGACTGTAGTTGAAACGGAGCATCTGCATACTCACCCGTGTATCTTCGTCAAGAATAAATATTTTTCCTTAGCATACTTGCGAGGAAAGATACAATAGATATAATTTTATATGTGTATACAGGATCTCTTAGATGGCAGCCTTTATTTCATAGAAAAAAATGAAAAAAACTTTTATTACAGGAATTTAGAAGTGAAAATTCTGTGTTTGTTTGAGCATTACAATCCTATTTATCTATCTAATATACGTAATTTAGAATAGGAAGCGTATGCCAAATGTACACTTACTCCGTCCAGACACTAACAAATACGTAATGGCCACACTAAATAAAACTTTAATGTCTACTCCTTGTTACCTAACTGAAGACGTTATGGAAAATTGCATTTCATTCACACTTGGATAAATTCAAATTTAAGATGACCAATTGCCATTCACACTTCCAGTTCAGTGACTTGAACTGCTAAGTCGTTGACCCGCAACGTTCTCGGAAAAATATCTTACACTCTTTTGCCAAATCCATGTACTCATTTGTACAGACATAATTTATTTGGCCACATCCTAGCAGCAAGTGGTAAAATCCTTAATGCAATCCGTTCATTTTTTTAACCAGCACCTTTAGCCACAAATAATTATAATAATAACTTGGTTTACAAAGAAAAAGTGCAGCTATAGTCAGACTTATTTAAGAATTGTGTTGAGGGACATGGAGATTAGAGAGGTTTGAGTAGTTTGTAGGAAATTATATAAGAAAGTCGTCGTCGTGGTGTGTGGAGGGAGGGAAGTGAGGAATGGAAGGTTGAACTAGTGAAACTCTGGTGAAAGTGAAGGGTGAAGGTGAGGCGGCGAGAGGAGAAGAGTCACGTTGTAACGACTCCACTTGCCACTTGAACATTTCTAGAAAACTTGGATGATTATGTATTCCACTCCCATATGCTACATCTAGTGCAACTCTCCCTTTGCACTATGTCACTTTATGTCAATACTTTCCCCGTTTCCCCAACTCAAACTTCATGCTGTCTAATCTAAAACAAAAGATCCTAATTGAAACGCTTCCTAATGCTGTCTGGGAATAGGCCGAGAAAAATGATTATTCCTTCCAAGCAGAAACTACGGACGGCGACAACCAAATGAATGTAATAAAATAGGAGCCACAACCCAAAATAATGACTTACAAGGAATAACTGAACACTGTGAACAGCCATGTACGCTTGGTCATTGGTTGCCACATTGAACGTTGTAAAAATCTAAAGTTCATTACCTTTTTCTTTAGGGGTTGCTGATATCGGAAGTTATTAGTGTTAGTAGTTAGTTATTGGTCCAAATTTTGTTTCAGATTTCGGCTTGGTATTTGCGAATCAAGAGAATAAATTGTACTCTGCACGAAACAAGCAAAATAGTTATCTTATTGATTTATGAAATGCCGTTAAGCATTAAGTTATGGTCGAATATTAATCTATTCTTATTTTAAGCAGATTAATGTACATCTGGTACATCTACATAATATTCTGATATTAATACTTGCATAATATAATCTATTGAAGCATATTATTTGCTCCCATTTACACTTATTATATGTACCTATGTTTATATTTATGTGTAATAGACTCACTTTGAATTGTATAGACAAAATAATTAGGTACAATTACATTTTTTATATCATTATTGGAGGCATACAGCAGCATTTTCTAGTCTCTATCCTACGGCGCCCGCAAAATAAAATAATAAGTAACAGATAAACGATTATGAGTACAGAAGGTAGATCTTCTTTTCTCTTTGTTGATGACACTGTTACACAAAAATATATCCTTCTGCTGTTTATATCTTCTGATCTTGGTAAATAAGCATAAAAGAATATCATCTTGCTGTATAGTTTTATATAGATAGGTCATCTTTTCAAATGCGTATCCCAAACCCAATTAAAGAAATGGAGGTTTTAAAATTGTAATAAATTACTACCTATATTATTATTAGCAAAAAATAATAATGGCAGATTCAATGCTTAGGCGAAGGCGAAACTAACCATTTGGGGAGCTATGTTTGGCTTTTAAAATCAATATTTTGATATTGTAGCTGGTGCAGTTTTACATTTCAATTATAATAAGTTGTTTGAATAGAAATAAAGATGCAAGAATGAGTTGGGGTCTATGCCATTTAGGGAGCATTAAGTTATGTGTGGTAGAAAGCAATTAGCTTGAGTCTCCATGGAATATGACACAGATTAGCAATGTAAAGGAAGGACGTGAAAAGCATGGAGGACATTCCATTCACAATCACTATAACAATGTCTCGACTGAGTCAATACTTATATGCATATATAAATAGCAAGGTATAGTAGGCCTTATCGAGTTTAAGTGGGTAAATCAGTTGCGAGTATTTTATGTATGGATAGCGTCGAGAGTCGCGGGTTGAACAATGATGAAAATGTTATTAACCTTCTTTTCTTGGATTGAAAGGAGAAAGTTGTGTGTGTAGTGGCAGTGGGCTTGATGTGAATGTTGTTGTGGGGCGGGGAGGAGATAGGAGGAGAGCAGGGCGTAATGTCTGGCGTAGCTAATAGAATATGACAACGTGAATGTAACCGAGTATGAAATGTTTTCTCCAGATGGAGGAATGAATGACCGTGAAATGGCAAGTGATGTTTCCTTTGAACAGGAAAAAACTGTCTCCCTTTCGCCTACTCTCACCTATAACTTTCTCCAAGGGTTCTGACTCTAATCCTCGTATTACATCTATATACTCCTCGCTCCGTTCACATAGGAATGGGAGAAAGAGAGTAAAAATAGGAAGGTGTGCCGTGTGTCGTGTGTCCCTATAAGAATCATGGACAAGGCGATAGATAGTGACAAAGTGAACTATAAAAGTCAATGGATTAAGCGGAGTGGATTTGTATTATGAGAGAGTGACGGTGGCTCCTTATCCTCCCTCCCTCCCCAACTAACTTTCTTTTGCATAGAAGAAGTCAAGGGAAGTCAAAGTGAAGTTTTTGAGCTTTGCTTTCTTCTTCCTCTCTCGCTCTCTCGTGGCTGTGCATCTAAGAATAGCTCCTTTTCACTTTAATACGCCATAAAAATGCATTACTTATTGCTGTCTAAATGCACGCACGGGGGCTGAAATTGACTTTGAAAACCATGTGCTTCTCTTCAGTGTCTCTGCCGACTGGATTTGCATGGGAACACACAAGACACAAGGCGGGCATTAGAGCATTAGTATCTGGCGAATAGTTATCACAGCAGCACCTTCTCCTAATGCCAATGTCACTAAACACTAAAAGACATACTCGCTGCAGTTGTTGTCCATTTAACTTCCTTTTACCGCTCCTTCCATTTCCTCTTCCTTTCACTCTCCCACGCTAACACACACTCCCGATACGCCCGTTATTATTACATCTCTCCCTTCCATGTGTACACACACGTTTACTAGAGACACAACTCCAAAATCAATATAATGCATGTCATTCAAAGCAAAGTAGCCAGTTTCTCTAAACTCCTCTGCCTTTTGTAGTAGTAAATAGTACGCATTGCCTCAGTGCATTCTCACATTCTTTCTTCCTTACAAAATAATTCCTGATAAGAAAACATTCCCAAGGCTAGACACTCTTCTTTCGTTTTCATATTGCTAAATATATGTTCGTATAGTATGATCGTGTTGTCGGAAGCTTCTGTTACACAAAAATATTATATCCTTCTGCTATCAAGATATCTGTACCACATTACCATAGAGCGTAGGGAGCTAGGCTCCTCCGAACGTTTTAAAATTAAAATTTCACTTTTTTTCGAGTGGAGATATTTCTTCTGCAAAATCAGCGTTTTTGTCTCCAATCGAAAAAAAAATGAAATTTTAATTTGGAAACCATCGGACGACGTTACCTTCACCCACAACTCCATGGCAAACCAGTCTAGCTACTTTGTTCTGCTATCTATCAAAAAAGTATAAAAGTATCGCATCTTGCTTTAAATTTTAGCAACTTCTCTCAATAACAGTAGGGAATTAGAATTCGGAAGGGATTCTATCGAAGGATGAATTCTGTCATCATAATTAGCAATCCTATATACGTATTCATTGATTCGATTCGAAATTATTGTAATAGTGTATGACTATATAGGGTGGATATGAAAAAGGTAATATTTTGCAAAGTGACACGATGAGGAAATGTCAAAGGAGTGATGTACGAAACGGAGAAATGTAATGTGAGTTGAAGTTGATGATGAAATGAAAATGTTATTCTGCTGTCGCGGTTCTGTCTCCTTGTCCCTTCCTCCACCAACCACTGAAAGATATTTGTGATGTGTCGGAGGGAGGCTATATCTTCACGTTACAAGTCAAGATACACATATAACTCCCACCATAGACTATAGGAAGCTAGAAAGAAAGAGAGAGAATGTTTGGGAAACGGTCAAGACGCTCTTATAGGCTTATAGGCAATAATGGAAGTCTTTGGAGAAGACAGATGAATTCTCATTGCAGTGAAAAAAGCTGAGTTTGTCAAGTTGTGTGGAAGGAAGGAGTTGAGTCGACTAAGTAAGTCAAGTCTATTCTCTAATAGATATTACTAGAGAGAGAGAGAGAGAGAGTGAAGTGAGTGAAGATAGGCACATCTCACAACACGGACACAGACTTTCTTCCTCCGCGGAGGCGACGGCAAGAGATGGAATGGGATTGAAGTGGTTTCCGTTTTATGACACCAGTCCTATGTCCGCATCCACTAAACCCAACCAACCCAGCCAAACCAGAACAGACTCTATTCAATTGCCCACCCACCACCACGCTTTTAATATATAGATTCTTATTCTCTACTACATTTACGACAGACTAGCAATGGATTTGATGTAGCAATGCATACTGTTACACCTGCTCTTATTAGATTGCATCTTCACAGATCCTTTTCATTTCATCTCAACTGTTCACAGCTCCATTTTTTTCTCTTTTCATCTCAACTTAAAGAATTTTGAGAAAATATTAAAGATATAAAACTGAATTTTTAAAATTAAACTGAATCTTTAGATGATCGGTGGTAGGATGAATTGTATCAACTGGGAAAATACTACTAGTTATTTAAACGACACAAAGCAATTTTCACAAAATCAAATATATTTAGTACAAGCTAATGCAGATTGTACATAAATCTATATATAGATTACAGAAAAATAACAGTATGCCAATACGAATTACAGATAGACATTGGTTTCTTCTAAGGAAATTGTTATTATCTAGATGTATTTATACGAGACCATTTCTTGTATTACGAATGAATAATAATAATTATTGGCTGAAAGGCCCGCTGTCAGAACCACGTGCGATTTGGAGGCTTATAATTGCAATTATGCGAGCACAGAGGCTAAGCACGAAATTCTGAGAGGTGGCTTTAGCTCTCGGCTGAGTGTCAAGTATATATAATTAGGTAGCTTTAGTTTGCAATATTACGTTAATGTGTCTTATTTCAATACTTCACTGTTTGTAAGAACATGTTTTTCTCATGTGAAAAGCTTCTTTCGAACTTGATATGCACTTTAAAATTCATCCACTGAGCTTTACCACTCATCCCATAATCAGCATCACCCATGCATCACCTAATACCTTTTTATAATTTAGAATTTTATTCATAGCAAATTCCTTTCAAAGTCAAGGTCAAATAGCAGTCATTATAAATTTCGAAAAATACAATTATTCTTGTGGTAATATTATAGGTTAGTATATCAATGAAAATGATTCTATTCGTATGTTTTAAAATTCAATTGGGTGCGATACATCTTAATCCTCATCCAAGATTATTTAGGTGGACTAATAAAGTAATTGATGTTTTGCGAGGGGCAGTTGATGATTTTCAGGAGATGGGAGTAGAGAAAGTTTTTTATTGTAGTGTTTCGCCATGTTATGTTATGCTGGAGGAATCTATGAATTTTTCAAGAGTTGCTTAGAGGGTTCTTTCTTTTCACCACAATGCAATGCAATTACAATAGGTAGGTAGATGTTGTCGAGTTGTAGTTAGGAAATCTGTGGAGATTCCAGGAGTACATATCTTGACTCTGTTTGCTGGCAATCACATTATAAGGAAGTCGCCAAAGTCAAGTGGATGGGATTGGAATGTTTTAAGAGTTGAGTTGTTTCTTTTTCTCTTCTTGTGCTATAAAACGTGAAAGACACAATGGATATGTGGACGGACACGAGTAGTTGTTGTATGATATTATTATGTCTGGTTGCTGCTGCTACGGTCGTAAGACATCGTTTAAGGAAAGGGCAGCCAAGTGAATTGAAGTAGAGTCGAAAAGAAGGCTCGAGTCTTGGATGTTTCTGTTTTATGTTCTGTTATGCTTATGCCCGTTTCTCATGTTGCCCATAAAAAAGAGAAGAGGGATGGAGTCTGGAACGGCATGGCATGGGCATCCAGTTGACTGGCCCTGTTTTCTGTTGTGATGATGCGGGCGTATGTATAGATCGTGTATGATGTAATGGAGTAGTTGTAGATGAGACGGAACTACATTTTCATGTATTAGTACATATGATATGCTCTTGAACATAACTAAACTAAACCAAAGGGTCATGAATGAAATATTACACCTGTCAAAATGTGAAATATGCGCCACACTGGCATACACTCCACCACTCTTACTACATAAAGCCCGGAATTCCATTTGTGTGCCTGTTCCTCCACCACCACAGACTACAACAATCAGTTCGACTCACATTACTTAGCTACTCGTCGTGATGCTCTTGAAATATTGGGAATTACTGTAGAGAGGAGAGAGACTTTTGCGTAGAATTATTGCTCTATTGCGTAGAAAGAATGTGGATGGCTTATTTGGACTCTCTTTGGCTAGAAGAGCAACTTGGACGAGGATGTTGTCAATGTGCTCACGATGAAAATATATTGCACACACAGGTTGTAGGTGACTTTCTCTACCTTTCTACGGTATGGGCACGCGAAGCCAATGACACACGTTAAGTGGATTTCCACGAAATTGTCTTTTGACGTTTTATAACAAATAGAATGTTCGGAAACGGGGAGATCCTTCTCAATTTATAATTTAACTATGTAAATATTTTATTGCAGTGAACGTGATTGACGGTGACATATTTCAAATTACCAAAGTGTCGCGTCTTCACATGGGCGCCTACCTCTGCATCGCTTCCAATGGCATTCCACCCAGCATTTCCAAACGGGTAGAAATGAAAGTTCAATTTCCACCCATGATGACGATTCCCCACCAACTGGAAGGCGCTTATGTCGGTCAAGAGGTCACTCTCGAATGTCAAACCGAAGCTCATGTAACTTTTCTCTTCATTTCTCCATCCAATATTTAATAGTAGCACATATTATTTTTCCAAAAATGATTACTTAATGATAAGTTCCCTTATAATTAATCACATAGAATCTCGTCTGACACTAATTGAAACTTGTTGAAATTTCAGCCCAAGTCCATTAATTATTGGACGAATGAACGAGGCGATATGATTATCTCAGGTAAGGCATTCCTTACTTCTTTTTTATATCAGTAATGTATAGCATGCAAGATATTCAATTTAGAGTTTCTTAGTGCGCGTAGGTGTAAAATAAAAATGGAAAACGTATTTTTACTTAACGAGGAAAGTAATTTGGACGCTAAGAAATTTTTGGTGTTACAGGTTATTGTTTAAAATATCTTTTAGCATTATGTACACTTAAATATAGCGTGGTAGGTAGTTATTTTAGGTTCTTAGAACATACGGACTGTGAAATAATGTCAGTATATAGAATACCTACCTATAATACCTAAATATATTTTCGTCGGAGGTGTTCACTTGAGATGTGACAGTTATTATGTGTAAGGCAGACAAATGCTAATTGTGAGGGATATTAGTGCTAGAGAGTAGAGAGGTGGTAATATCGATGCCTGGGACATCAAAGTAAATATAATGTAAAAGTGGAGAGTAATTTGTGAGGCCGGAGTGATGGTCGACTGCTGCTGTGGTAGAATAGGGCAGGATGCATTCAGTTGCTGTTATTGTTGTGTGAGTATAAGTGGCGGTGCGTTTATAGCGTGAAGGGGCAAGTGGCGGGAGCGGAGGTTACGGGAAAGCAAGTATCCACCGAACAAAAGCCAATCGAGTTTTTTGATTGACAGGGAAAAGAGTAAGAAGTGGTGATTGATGATTGCTCGAGTTGAGTGAAAAATTTCTCCTTGTCTTTCAGCTTTCGGCGGACGGGAAGGCGAAGCTCTTAGCCTCTCCCTCTCATTCACACTTTCCTTTCACTTTCATCTAATTAACGCCACTTAATTATCCCCAGCCCAAACCTAACCAAACTAAGCTAATCTTGTGAGCAGAAACTCCTTACAAATGCCATTTCATGTTCTACGTAGACAAGAAATCCCGACCCGACCCTAGCCCCTTCTTCTCCTTCTTCCCGCAGTCAATAGAAATAAGAAATAATATCTACACTCAAACACTCACTTTCCCTCCATCCTCCTTCTTAGTAGAAGAACCCATTTTACAAGATATCCAGGTACACTTTCATGTCTACGAATTTTCTGATATGTACATTAGGCATCATTTATTCCGCACCAAAACAGTTCAAGTGCAAGTACATGTGTACCTGTCCAATAATTCATCCAAGTCCTTACTGCAGAATTAACCGAATGTCCGTGTGCTCATTTTCTGATCACGGATTTTCTATTGTCCTTTCCATATATACTTTCTACATTTCTTTTTTTTCAAATCATATCAAATCAAACTATTTTTCTACAGGATGAAGTCCAAACGTTCGCGTAACACTTTCTCTTTCCAGATACACTAACTTTATAAACATTTTTAACAAAATAGGGTACCGTCACGAAAGAGAGAAAGCAGTCTCATGACCTTGGAACTCTTTTCGGACGCACACGGCACAAAGATTAGATTGTATTAGGATTCAATACTTTGGAAAAAACAGTGTAAATGCATTTTGCCGCTTCCACGACACATACAGTAAGCACAGGATTTAATTAGCTATTGAGGTTTTCCCTTCCGTCATTAATCTCATTAACGGTGGGTGAAGTGATAGTCAGCAAGGTGAAATTCGACTGCCCTTCACTTTCTAACAAGTACAATTGCATGTTTGACATTTGTACTTGTTCTTTACTATATTATGTTTTATATTATTAGAGTTTTGGACCAGACTGGGAAGAAAATGCACTACTCTTAAACATAGTAATGTCAATAATGTAATTTAACTAAGGAAATATGAAATACTAGTGATATGTTTTATAAAACGATATGCGATATATAGTGCTATGTGTTAAAGAATTGTTAAAGCAAGGAAATGAGTACGGAAAACATATGTTTTATTTCTCGAGAGGAACAATGGCCACTGTAGGTGGAGGTGGAGGTTTTAGACTTGATATAAGTGGATATGGATATAAGTTCCTCGCTGCATTATTATTGAGAGATAGGATTGAGTATAGAGAGAGTACTACTTCTTAGGATTTACATGAGAGAATTACGTCAGAATTGGGGGATCTTGAGCTTTGTTCGTTGAGAAGAAAGGCAGGAGGCATGGGACACTAATGGCAAATACAGGGAATCCATAGTTAAATGTAGCAGAGTAAATTATTAGACTGTTAAGTGTAGGTCGATGAAATGTAAGTGGGTATCTGATGTATAATAGAAGGGAATCTATGAATTAAAGCTTCCTTGTCAGCATTGGAAATACAATTGTTCTGCAGCTCAAAAGGATTTCCTTCACTTCATCATTATTATGATGATTAAATGATTATCATGCTCATTCAGACCACGGCGGGATTAACTGAAAGACAATATACTTAATGCACTTCTTACACATTCTAGTCACTCCGATCGTTTTCTAATTACTCTCCACACTTTTCTCCACTACTCTGCGAGGACAATAGAGCATTAAGCTCTAAAGCTAGAGTTCACATATTATTTATGTAAAACAGAATCATGAATTATTTTTAGGTTCGAGGGAAGTTACTTACTTCTTGCTCCGCAGATTACTATTTTTAGATGTCTCACTACATTAAATAAGTGGAATCGTCGACTGCTCGTACAATAACATTTATCAAGTAAAAAATCAAGGGAGGACGCCTGGTTTATACATAATAATATCATTCACTTCATCTTTATTTTATGCAAAATCAGTGTCTCTTGATACTTGCACACTATTTACCATCATCATTTGGAGCAATTCCTACCCTCCCATTTAAAGAGACGTTCTGCGAGAAAGAAAGCCCTCTCTCTCCACACAAATCTGCATAGTTAATATCTCAACTCCTCTCTTTTTTCTCCATCATTCAGTTGTCTTTACAATGCACAATGACATTGCATTACTACTTTTGTGATAAGAGCAGGGAGAATGAAGAGCTAGAGAAATATCTTCAACTCATTTCATCCCTCTTCCAATCTTCCCCTTTTTTATCGTTTTCTCTTCTTCCTCTCTCCTCCGCCCAATTTTCGACAAGAAGAAAAAACAATTCTCCATTGCATTTAACTACACAGTGCAACTGCACATGCAAATAATAGATCGTCTTATTCTGTCTCAGATAGGAAAACTTTCAGTGGAAGAAAAATTTCAGAAAATAATTCTTTCATGAACAAGTAAAATATTTTGATGTTACAGATACAGAGAAAGTTGGTAATTATTTAACGGGAAAATCTTGATAAGTACCCAAAAGTCACAACCATCATGCATATAGTAGACACAAACAAAGTGTTTTGAATGAGCTACTGAAACTATACAAAGTCGATAATGAAATCTGCCTCTTTCCCCTTGCTGATAGATACCATAATTACTATCTAGGTACATACGCAGCTGTTTTGCATGGTGATATGGCCTTTTATTCCGAACCCAGCAAGTATTCCATTACAAGTTAAACCTGATCTGAACAAACTAATCTAGCAATCGATTGGCCTTACGAACATTTCAGAGTCTCTTGTTTCTGCCATTTTATTAGAAACTTAGCTGAACTTAGCTTACGTGAACGATTTTAATATGAGTAGATTGTGAACATATTGAATAACGATCATAAGTGAGGTTATATCGGTACATGACACACAAACATAATGTTTAATAAATTAAACTGAACGCTCTTCCTTCTAATTGCACTTAATTTGCAGTAGTGGCCAAAATTAGAGAAATGGATAGCCATCATATCACAGATGTATCATTAAAGCTTAAAAAGGGATATAGAGAGCATGCCTTTATTTTGCATAGACGGGTATGATGTAAATATATGAAAGTGTGTGGAGGGGCAGGCGGGAATAATAGCCTAGCTGATATTTGGTGGTACGTGTGTATCTGATCTGTTTGACAAACAACTTGATATTTATTGTGTGTACGGGTTCGACTTGGCCTGACGAGAAATTTCAATTTAATTTACTTTGGCTAATGTACTGTTTGAAAGCAATTAGCGACGATTAGTGGCTGGAGCCGTCTGGAAGTCACATCACAATCAAAGACTCCCATTCTGACGTATCCATCCATCTCGGCTCTTTCTCCTGTTTACTGACGTGACGATGAGCCTCATCCCACTTTCCCTTCATCAACTCATATTAGATGAGCTAAGTAAGCAATATTGCAGAATTAAGCTTTTAGGCGGCTGGCTGAGGGAAATCCAGTGAGGACACGGACTACGGCGGCAAACGAGCCGAGCCCTACACAACCAAGAAGCAGTCAGTCAGTCACTCAGTCAGTGCACCTGTTAGATGCATAGCCAGCACACACAGACAGAGACTCATCCCTTTAACTTAAGCAACTATTTACACAGTGCAGTAGTGGCAGAGCTAGCTAGAGCCTTGTTTTTACTTCCATTCTCATGTCAGCCAGACGAATATCCATTTTCCTTTGATTAGTGCGAGGAATGTTGACAGAGTGACAGATTTTGCGTGAAATATCCATCCGATTCTCGTCTCTTCTTCATATCTACTACTCCCCTATCATTAAACACTATGATATAATATGTCTCTATTACCGTATTTCCTCATTCGAAACCCTCAGTGTTTAGTTTTCCAAGTAAAAGACTGTTGTTGCATTAACATCGAGTAGGTGCCTTATCTATTATGCACTGTTTTTAATTTTAATCCAAATCTTAGTTTTACTCAGAAGTATCACTGTAATAATAGTTTTCATTGGGCATTAAAAATTAAAATTATATTCGTTAGAGAATCTGACGTACTGCTATATACACTTTTATGCAATATTTTAGGTATATTTTCCCATTAATTGAAACACTAGCCTTTTTTGTTGCTACACATTTATAAACATAAATAATAATTATTATCATTTATTCAAAAAAGCTCTTTAGCGCAACTCATATGGACGCTAAAGAGGTCTGTTGAATAAAATGTAGCCAAAATTTGCAACGTTCCTATTCCTACGTTTCCTATTTATTTTCAACGGTTACAAAATTACAATAAATACTAGTTAGCTTTGGCTTAAACGATGCGTATATTATCTGCTTACAATTTAGTTAAACGTTTTAAGTGTTAATACAGATACAATATTCCGAGGCAATTTTTTTGATGCAATATCCCATTTATGTACATCAAATTATTTGATTTATTATTGCCTGACATGTACTAAACAGACCCCTAGGAATCCATGAAACACATGACCAAACCGGATTTCCGTGTACTAATTTTCGGAATTGTAGAACCAAGTAATTCCGCATGGTGAGTGTCAAGTTATGGCTATGGAGTAAAATAAAAATTTTGGAAGGCACAGAAAACCTAAAGCCCACAATTTTTAAAGGAAATCAGTGACTTTGACCCTAGCACGGTAAACTTCTTTATTAGAGCGACCCGGGTTGTAATATGGGTAATACGGTATATCTAAAAGTACACATGTATAGAATAGGTATCAGATCAGCGCTATTTGTATATTCTGTAGGGATAGCTTGTAGAGGTTTGGTTTTTGGTTTAGCGGAGTTTATCTCGCAATTTGGTTGCATATTTTAAGGCGGGCAGGAGGGAGTATTCGGAGTATAGAGGGAACGAGCTCAGCTTGTCTCTTCTGGTTGAGTAGAATATTCATGCGAGACAAGAGAATGAGTAGTTGAGTGAAACACTTGGAACATTTACATAAGATCGCTTTCTAATTTACTTTCCCTGTCGTGTCGTCCTCAGTCAGCCAGCCATTTACTCCCAACCTCACACAACATTATCGCTTATCCCAACTTTTAACCGAGACTTACTCTACACATCTCACTTTCCATTCCCACCACATCACACTACTCCTATCATTTCTACCTACCTACTACCTTACTACTACCTGCCTTCGTCGATTCATCGACTCCGTCCATTTACAATGACATCTAATACTTATAATAATCATCAACTTCGCAAGACACTGTCACCCAAAAATTTTCTCTCTTCTCGACTTCATCTCTCTGCCAATCACACTTTTATTATGCAACTTTCTCTCATCCTCCTGCACTAAATTCTTACATTCATCTCAGTAAATAGAATTTTCTTCTTTTCGCATTTACATTCTCGAGCGCGTGCAGTCCAATAAATATTTTTAATTTTTCTAAACGCCAAAAAAAAGAACCACAATCCAATTATTATCATCACAATCTGTAACACCACTCTGATATGAAATGCTACTATCTCTCTAAAATATCATAAGTAATTTCTATACGATTATTCCATGGATTTTGAGTTTTGTGAATTTTTCTCATCAGCAATCTCTAAATTAACCAATTTAACCATTATCGGTTGATATTTTTTGGCATATTAATATCATTCAAAATCGAATATAAGGAATCTGAGGTTATTTTTGGCCCAAATTATCAACAATAACATCCTCCCTCACTCTTCGAACAACAGTGAAGAAAACTGCACTATGATACGTTTGATTACAACTTTTGAACGCGTAAACCGCTGACATTGAGTAGTTCCATTCGATTCCTTATAAAATTGTATATCAGATACACAGTATTGACATCTCGCGCAACTAACCAATTTTGTCAAGCCAGACAGTAGTTTAAAAAGCACATGTATTATTCGCGTATCCATTTATAAAACTAACTTAGGTAAGCCTAGAACTTAAATATCTATTAATCTATTATTTCTGAGGATCATTGAAAAATACCTGATTACATAATTTATATTGTCGGCGTAGTGTACATTATAATAAGTAGCTGTTGTCATCTGCAGCACTTTCTATCACAGAATTTTACTAAGAATTTTCATCGTTTTGCGAACGATGGACCTTGCAAGATGAAGGTATTGTTAAGAAATCCAATATTTGTATTTGTGGATAAATCAATAGTACAGCAAGGGACTATTTTTAGCACTGAAAATAGCTGTTACATAGGTGACATTGAAATGAGTATTTTTGGAAATACCTATCTAGTGTGTGATAGACACAAGACACTATGCTATTATACATAATATGATAGAGTTTAGCTTAAGATTTACACTTTTATAGGTAGTAATAAACGCAAATTGTACAGGGTGGCAGTCAGTAAAGGGTGACTTCTCTCAGTTCAAAGGATTTTTTCATACCTAATTTTCTCAATTATAGATATAGTAAATCAAGCGGTATGGTCTACAGTTTTTGTATATATATCGCTCAATTTATTTCAAGTGTACCTACCTAATTTACGATTACCAATGGAATAGGTGTATTAATTAATTACATGCAACTTTAAATTAGAAACTAAATATCCAAGAACAAAATTACTAAATTGCTTTTACGCATAGGTTAGTTTCTTCGAACGTGACCACTCCAATTAACTCCATTCAGAATTGCGAACTGAAATGATTATTTTAAAAAAATCCTGTGGATAGATTAGCTTAGGAAGCTTCAAGAGTGTGACATAAAAAGGTAGGAAGTGCCTCTTGTGTTCTGGCATTTTTAAATTGCGTTGAATTGTTGATATTTTGAAAAAGGATGTCGAAACTAAAAAACGAATAGAAATGTCTATGAAAAAATAGTGTTTTAGCGTGTTGATGTTTGATTAGGATATTGTAGGGCTGCGAAAGACCCTGTAGATAAGAAGAGTTATTATGTTTGTTGTAAGTGTAGTTGTAGGGGTGTTTTGCCGAGGTGACTTATGGTTGTGTGTGGTGTGCGTGTGTGTGGTGGTGTGATGTCTTGTCTCGTCTTGGGTATTCCGTGTGGGACATCTTCTTGTAATGAGAGTAAATGTGGGAAGTTCGGGAATAAAATATCAGGGAGTTGTAGCTAAAGTAGCCGTACTCTTGTCGAAATAGTCGCTGTCTCTCTACTTATGTTCCATTTCAACGGTTTCCTTCAAGACATGTGCATATGCAGAGGCTATGGCCTATAAAGTAAGTAGCTGGCTATATGTGCATGCAGTGCATTCGTTCTGCCTCGCTCTCGGCTCCTGTTGGTGAAGTAGCTCAAGTGAGTTAACGTAATCCAACTCTTGTGTCTAGTGAGGGAGAGAGGGAAAGGAGAAAGAAAGGCAGGAGACTAACTGACTACATAACATAACACTAGAATAACTATCACAGTCACTGCTGCACATATAATAAAACTCTACATCAAGATAGCTGTACTACATTATAGCATTGAATGTAGGGAGGTAGGCTGCTCCGAACGTTTCCAAATTAACACTTTTTTCGACTGGAGACAAAAACGAGGATTTTGTCTCCAACCCGATTCTGTATTATCATAGTATACAGGGATCTGATTTTCGAAGCATCGTGGAATTATGATCTCATATTTTCCATGAATATTTTATTTTACATTGCAAAATATTTTGAAATTTTATAACGGAGAATTTTGGATTGTAATTTTATGATATTTCAAAAATTTGGAGACAAAATCCTTGTTTTTGTCTCCAGTGGAGAAAAGCGTAAGTTTAATATGAAAACAATCGGAGGAGCCTACCTTCTCCCACAGTTGCATGGTAACGCAGTCCAGCTACTTTGATTCTACATATTGAAGCGACAGAAGAGAAGAGCGTTGTCTATAGTTGGATACACTTGTCTGTCGGCCGCTGGATGCTGTATCTGTGCATAGGGAAAAAGTGAGTAGACTGAATGAATGTATGATCTGGAGCTGAATAGCACGGAAATAGGAGAAGGGAAGTTTGCATGAGAAATCTTGCGTTACTCAATGACAATATCAATTGTACACAGCTATTGGCTCACTATATCCTTGCAAATAAGTGCTCGAGCAGCTACGTCTACGTCTATGCAGTAGGCAAACACATGCTATTAGCTTTCCATGTCCAATCTTCTCTATTCTAAGCACTAGGATCACGTTACACAGAGCAAAATGTTTTCATTTTACTAGATCCCTTTGC
>JABASI010000101.1:0-57707 GCA_019776505.1 Tomocerus nigrus | reverse complement strand
TATAACTACATATATCTACTGCAAATAATATTATATCTATAGTTATATGTGCAGTAGAGCGTAAAACATATTTACTTGCTCATTTCCTAAGGTAAGTATATACTATATATATACTTCTGCTGTCCCAATTTTGGATTAGGAACGTGATACGGGTATTTAGTATATTATATCTACTAGTACGTAATATAATAAGGAAGATTATACTGAATATTGTACTGTCCTATGGAGAATAGTAACGCAGATACGCTGTAACATGGGATAATGCTGTACATGCATACTGGCATTTAGGAATTACTATTTCCAATTGCCAAAAGTCCTTGTCCTTAGACGTCAATGTGTAGTAGTAGGTCCTTTTATAACATAATATCATGAATGTGTGGAGATATACTTATGTAAGGAAGATAGGAAGTATTTATGTCAGGCAGGACCTTCCCTCTTGCAACTTGCAGTTGCACATTGCATTTGATTCTGTAAACGAGATGAATAAATGAGAACTCATTCAGAAATTCAGAGATAAATTGGGAGACACTTAAAAGCAAGATTAGCTTTGTTTGCATATTGTATAGTGGATTAGGTTTATGTGCAGAAAAACGATGCTACTGTAGATTGAGCTTAGAATAATGTATGTATGTGTACATAGGAAAATGAGTTTAAGTAAGTATGTAAATACATATGATAGTAACTTTCGGATTCCATGATTTAGGCAGAGCTCTTATCGTTATCCCATAAAAATTCTTTGTTGTTTTAGTTGGGAGCGTAGCGTGCTATGATTATATCATTCAGAATTGCCTCAGAGAGAGAGAGAGAGAGACCAGAGAGAGAGACAGAGCGGATGAGTTGAGCCGGGCCAGGATCTCTCAGAGCCAGACAAGACGAAGCAATGAATAGAATTGATAGTTTAGACTGGCTGTAGTGGAAGGAGACGGAATTTTTGGGTAGGAAAAGAATAAGTAATAGTAAAATAGGACAACGTTCCATCCAGGATAGCATCCTACAGTCAGACTTAGATTAGAACGGGACATATTCCTCGGAAAGGAAAAAGTACTCGACTTATTTGCAGCAGCACTAAAGCCGAGATCAAGTTATGTCCTTGTCTCCTCCGGGAGAGAATAGATAAAGGTTTTTTCTTTTGATTCCTCTTATGATGAAATATATACATAACTGGAGAGGAGTAAAGAAAGAAGAACGAGTTGCACCGAGACAGCTATACAAGAGATTTGGCAGAGCCAACTGGTACATTAGCCAGTTTTCTCTATTGTATCATCATCGTTGTGGTGTCCCTAGCAGTCTAGCCCCATATCTGCCCACCCGCCCTATATTTACTCTTACTAGCTATACAGCTAGTTCCTCTAGGAGTAACTGATTTCTTTGTTCGGAGAAAACAGCTTGGGAAGACTTTCTGTTCTCCACCTAGAAAAAATTCTCGTTTTCTAAATCCAAGTGAGAGTTAACTCGGTAAATGCATCCCGTGGTGCTTTCATCATTGGCTCTCCTCCTCATAAAATTCATATTTCATCATTACACAGTTTGAGGGTAAGGCAAAAACATTTCCCTTCACACAGCTAAACATACCTGCGTTATTATCCTCTGAATGCTATCTTGGCTTATTATTATTATGCTTCAAATTTAGCCCTACTCTTACAATGGAATATAAAACTGCACAGAAAAATTCAGTCTTTATGTAGTGCAATGCGTATCAGAGAAAATGAATATTTATTTATGGAGCAAAATCTGCCCATGGGCCGGGTGAAAAGGCCGCGCAAAAATACCGGTAAAAGGCATATATCATCGATTCGATCTTGCAAAGACTGCCCTGGGGGTGTCTAAAACCATTTTTATTTTGGAAGTTGGAATTATTCCTAAACTTACCAGTAACGCACTTTTATTTACCTATTTTTAACCATGGTCTTTCTGTTGCTTCATAATAAATTTAATTGCTTTTGAATTTTGCAGACAACAGTGAATCTATTTAGCATTCTGGAACCTATTTACATTTTAATAATAATTATAATGCCTGGGAGTGTTTTTCATTGGATGGCTCTATACAGAAAATGAACGGAAATATTAAATATATTTTCAAATGAAAAAACGTAAATTATGCAGTTTTCTAGTAAATTCTTTTAAAAAAAGCATTTTTCTTCAATCATGCCAACTCATCGATTGTTGTTGACCATTGTTGATGGTTGTTATTCAAAAGAATTCTTATCTCTTGTCTTTTTAAAGGAATCTTTAACAGTGAGTACAGGAAACGAAAGACACTATCTGCCGTCTCACTTCTCTAAAGACTACAATTAAGAACAAGGACGGGTAGTTGTCTGTTTTGCTATGTAAACCACTAGTTGAGAAAATGAGTTTGTCCTTTCTCTGTCTGTGATGTAGTTTGCAATTTGCATTACGCGAGTACTAATAAATACCTTCTTAACTCTCTCGTGCATGTTCGCTAAAGTGTTTTTCAGCAGTCGCTAAGCTTAATGCACTGTATTATTTATGCGTAGGTTAAATTTGTTTCATTAATACTTACCTAAGGCACTATGACGCAATTTATAAATTAACTCGCTTGAAATGGAATGTCTTCTTCAAACGTTCACTTTAAAAATAAGAACTTTTTCCCGCTGCTTAATAGGATTCATGTGAATGTTTCTAGTGAAAATCGTCATTGTCTTATTTCTTGTCACTGACCCTTTTAACAAAGAAGTACCTAGTCTCTGTGACAGTTATTGTTATAATCCATTTAACTGGATGGTGAGAATGTATGTGTTGATGTTAGGTGCATTAATTATCATTGTTGCTGTGAATAAGAGAAAAAGGAGAAGCATGTAATTCTATTTGTCTCTTAGTTAAGTGCATATAAATAATTTGAAGAAATATTTCAGTGAAAGTAAGGGTTTCGCTATGTTGTTTTAATTTAACTGTGTTGGCATGTTTATTAAAGTGCAATGTTCAAGTAACCGTTCCCCTTGCTTCATGTGTAAGCCTACCACATTTATCCCAATGTTAAAAGTAACAAGTAGACCATTTGATTATGTACATAAGGGACATATACATAGAAAGAGAGAGAGAGAGAGTGAGTCTAAATATTTAGTGAACAAGATTGCTGTACAAATAAAAGGTTGAGTAAACTAAAACGTTCGTTAGTGTACGTACGTAAGTATATACCAGTAATAAAATACATATGTTGGTGTTTGCATTCAGATCACAACTCACAACATATCCATTGTTGACTACCGGCAAGCTAACAACGGTAAGAGGAATATGGTGGTTTATAAGCTAGGCGACGAAGCCCTGGCAATGTAATAATATGAACTTTGGTATTAGTGTCGAAACGCCTACTTATGTCCGTGTCTAGTGTAGAAGATTTAGTCTTAGAATGCCAAAGTTGAAATACTCTGTGTGTGTGTTGTCTATATAAACCTTATAGCTATAGATATATTATTATAGATACTTATAGATCATAAAGAGTATAACTTTAAGGGTATAATAATGTCTCCTTTTATAAAAGAGAGGAAACTGTAGGCGAGAGGAAGTTTCACCAAGTTTTTACTTGGGCGATGAAAAGATATCTACCTTATTTAACCAGTTAGAAAGAGAGAGAGAGTATGTGTGTGTAAATATGAGTGTAGTCTCTAAAGTCTATAGAAGTTGACTGCGTGAATAATTCATAAGTGAAGGGTAGTCATATAAGTTACCATGTAATGTCTGTCAGGAGAAGTATGTACAGTGACATTTGAATAAGTCTCTTTTACTGAGAAAATGCCTGATCTCTCTTCTAATTAGAACTTTGGACTCGTTAGGACTGAGAGAGAGGAATCTTTATGCCAAAGTGAATGCATGCACTATTTAAAGTTTAATGTTCATGAAGATTTTCTTTTATCAAAGTTTCTATTAGGATTTCTCCTCAACTTGAATAGCTTATGACCTAATTTGTACAAATTTTTACTGTTCAAACTATTCGTTGCGACAATTTAGTTGAAAGTTGCAACATCTGCATTAGCTAATGTCATGAGGAGATTAAGTGATCGAGGTTTATTAACTAAGCAAGGACAGTCTAGTTTACAAAGGGTTAAAATACTTTGCCGGTCCAGTTTTCTTCAAAGATTTGTGTTGTTTACTGTACATGGATGGTGCTTAAATGTAGTCAAAGGCCTTTTAAACTGAAGGTTAAGGCTTAAGACAATGTATTTATTTGCAAACGAGTTGACTAAAAGGGTTGTGTGTGCACGTTTAGCCCTGCCATTAAAAGTTATTGCGTAAAGTCCATTAAACTAATAGTTGGGATAAAAGAGAAAGTAAACTTTCACCCGAGATACTGTGCGATACACAATAAAAAAGGTAATTCTATGTAGTGTGAGTAGTGTCACCGACTGAGTTTAATTTTACTTTCTATCTCTAGGTACGGTTACGGACACGAAGATTCCTACGTCAGGCAATACAGTGATGATTACGAGGACGCTCAAGATTACTCCCAACCCCCGCACAACTACGCCAAACGCCTAAGTAACACCCATCCTTAAAATACTCAATATATAATAATCGTACTATCGATAACAATCTCAACGTCCTTTCTCTTGGCTCTTTAGCTCACTCACGCCCGAAACTTTTCTCATTTCACGTTCAATAACGGAAAGAACCGTTTAATTACTCTCTTAACTTATTTGTAAACTTTTGATGAGTCCTTACGTATGCAACTTTCTCCGAACTAATCATTAGCGTCTTAGAACAAATAACTATTTTTCTACTAATAGAACTAGTAGAAGCACCACTCTAAAACTTAAATAAAGATTCACTTCCCAATATCCACGCTATAGTTTCCAATCTAATAAAAAGGACCGATTTAATAAAGACTGACATGTATTTGTGGCTGTAATTTGGAGTCTCACGAGTCATTAATTATGCAAGAGCCAAAAGAATGTGACTTCATATAAACAATAACTGACTTCCCTGACTTCCCTCTTGGGCTTTCACTCTACGTGCTCCTTCTTTTCTCTGTACAGAAAATAGTCGGCGCGGCACACCTAATCTTGAAAGACAAGATACGCTCTATGATGATGGCACTGGAGATTATCATCAGACAGATGTACAAGACAGCAATAGTCACCCTCCTAGTAGACGCTACTCGAATGATCGATATTCTTCCTATCAACGTAATCACTATAATGCTCATAAAGACTCGGTCTATGATGATTACTCTCAACAATACAGGTACATGGTAAATCACTCAAATATGCAATACAGTGAACGGATATTCGCAAACAATAATTTATTTCTGTTACCTAATTACTTATTCTATTGTTTTTTAATTTGAGAGACCATTGGCAAAGTTAAAGGTGGGTAATTAACACAGAGACAGGACACTAAATATATGCGTAAAAATACATGAGTTTACTTTAAGTTAAGTATACTCTAACAAAATGGTTCATGTTTGAAAAAGGTTAATGTAATAGTCAAAGATCTTCGTACTATCATCTTGATCTCAAAATTAATTAAATATTTAGTAATTAACAAAATGAATATACTTTAGCCAAGAAATGTTAAGAAAAAGAAACTTTTAAATTAAATTCACTGCGCAATACTCACTTTCTCCAACTTTCTCTTCTGTACAACTGACATTAAATATCCAAGCAGAAGCAATAAGTTGTGACAAACGAAACTTAATGGCTTTTCATTTGGTTCTAAAAGCTAAAATTAATTATTTACTACACTCTGAACACGAACAGATCGTTGGCGAAGTTATTGTTTTTCATCCTATTTATAATACTTTTTTCAAGAAAACAATTTATGTTCAACAGGTTATTTTTAAGTGTGAGGAGGGCTTCTTACAGTAAGACACCTCCTGACCCAATCTAAACTAAGTCTACTTAGTCTACTTTTTAAACGCACAATAATAGTGAATATGAAAATCTAGTGAAAGTTCAAAATTAATAGGGGTATTTATAGATAGTTTCAAATTTTCCTCGTTTCAGGGCTAGTGGGTAATGTTAACATGGCTTTGTATCAAGAAGGTAGGAGAATTTCTGTCCAGGTGAATAGCATTATCGGCGAAGATACCTACTTATAATAATATTGAGCCATAGACCTTTTCACATTTTACAAGCGAATCATAAATATTATTTTATCCAGAGATCGTGTCGCAATTTGTCTGAATCTTTCCTACATTTTACAGTTATTTATGGAAAATTATATCTCAAACTCAACTCAATGCTGAGATCTTTATAACTTATATCCACAATAGGGAAATAATAAATTATGGGTAAAGATTAGGGCTTAGATCGAGACGTAGTAAGTAATACTGGTGTTATTGAACTGAGCTGGTAATGTTGATGATTGTATGACGTCAAAAGACCAATGCAATGCCGGAACGAAAATCCGAAAAATACGTTTGAATGGTTTATTGTATCCTGTGGTAAAGAATTGGAGGCATGACAAAAGGCTATAAATTTTATTGTCATTTACCATAAAATGCAAATTCCTCAATGACTGTCCAGTTGATATTTTACAACGATCAACAACATCGACTGACAGGGAAAAGAAAAATTCCTTAATGCCCCAATTAAGTGGACGCTAATGGCAGTTAGGTCAGATTTTTTATTTAAATTAATCGCCTTGTCTTGGCTAAAACTATTGAATTCTGATTGGGAACTATGTACAGATATATCTGTAGGGGTACAAATAAAACGGTTGACTACTTGGTCACACCTATCTACTAATACTACAAGTATTAAAAGGGCCAACTTACGAGAACATCAACATGAGTTTTTCTTTTAGATTTGCTAATTATCAAACTCGCTATGCGGTATGGTACAGGTACATATTTAAACTTAACTCCGTCAACATAAAAAATGCACATTGATACCTTCCGTTAACTGACTCTGTATTCGAAGAACATAATGAAGCTCAATTCAATGATAAGTAACAACCATGATGCAATGGATATCCAATAGAGAAAGTCGTTATTCATTCAAGTTTATTACCCCGTTATGATAGCGTAACAAACGGTCACAATTTATTCATAAAAATATTTACAGCTTGTTACAAACTGCCACAATTTATTTAATATAACAATATGGCAGCCTGCTGGGCCTATAGACACTACCAGACTAGGAAAACACTTTCAACTTTTCCAATTACAACTGTCCTTCAGTTCAATTCAGTGGTACTGTATTACTATTGAGCTAGAGCTAGAGTTACTAAATATTGTAAGTAATTTTATTGCACCCTGTTCCTGTTACTATTAGAAAACTTCCTTAAAGATATCATACCTAGTCTGATTTTGAAGTAAGCAATCTGTCAATCATTGGAACTTTACTAGTTATTTGTGATCTAGCAAAATAGAAAGTAAATGAAGGTGAAAGTACAGAAAATTACGTATTACTCATATTATTGGCGAATTAAATTGCTAATGCGTGCTATATTAACAATAAATATCTTCAAGAAGATAAATATCCCCGAAAAATTGATAGTTCACCCTTTATTAGGGTTGAATTAAATGGAGGGGATGAATGAACTAATTGCAGTTATACTATACAATTCTTCCTAGCAAAGGCTAGACGAGAAGATCATGAAAGTACACTAGGAAAACTATTTTTAGCAGAAGTAGTGCATAATAAAAAGCAAATGACGACTGCGTGCATGGTAATCTCAAAAAGGAAATGAAACTATCAAATGAGATGTTTAGGTATATGTATACATGGGATGCATGAAACTTGCAAGATCTCTCAGGGCCAAAACCGACTAAATAAATAGCAAGATGTTGCAATCTCAATTTAACCATCTAATAATAATTTGTACCCGTCACAAATTCTTTTGCCTTGAGATTTGAATCCGGTGTGAAGCAAGAAATAAGTAAAATTAGATTTAAAGGAGTAATACGCATTAATGCTTTATCTTTCAAGTCATTATGCATGTAAATTAGTTTTTATGCTGAGAAAAAGAAAGTATGTATAAGTATATTTACTAACAGTTGCTTTGATAGTAAGTTTAAATACAAGTCTATAAATAGATTAGTGATTTTTTATTGTAGTTCATAAGTACTTTCGTACATTTCCTCATTTCATTGTTTTAAAAAGGTCTACATACATAAATAGAGTACCTAGGTAATTGTATTAATTAATAATTACTTTATCTATTCTCACGCAAACGTTACTTCCTTTTGCAGTTAATCTCAACTAATCACTCCAATCTCATTTCCTTTTTTGTATGAAAGTCGACGTAACGTTTGTGAAGAAAGGCATTCTTTAAAAATCATATGTATAAGCAAAACAGGCATAGTATTTTAATGAGCAAGTTTCAAACCATTGTCAACGTCATTATATTGGAGCTTGTTAAGAAATTTTGTTAGCGTTCTGAGAATCATATCATTGTACTTATCATAATTTATACTACGCTAATTGACAGTTAGGATTACAAACTTCATGTGTTGTAAATTGTAATGATGTGAAAGATGAAGACGAAGAAGTTTTTGAAATGACTAGTATTTCTTGTTATCAGCTGCTTTAGCTCATGAAACTTTGTTTGTCTTGTTAAAGTTTTCATTAAATATCTGTACACATTTGATCTGTGTGTGCTGCAAGGGAATAATTAGAGCTGGAAAATGCCAAAAACATATTTTTCTTAAAACTCCGGGTAACTTAAGATAAACGAGAGGAGAAGGCTAGTCTGCTGGCTTCATGCCTGTCACTAGCACAAGGCTGATAAAAGTTGGCCATTAATTTTAGGATTATAATCGTATTATAGTGGTGGAAGCGTCTATGCAGTTAGCTGTATACTAAATAATAATATTACGTCTCATGTCAGTAGTTGCATATACCCAAATGAGGTACATTATTAGTTTTGTATGTTACACTTGAGATTTGAACTCAAAAAAGTGTTCAATTTAGTAATTTTATATTTATTATGTATATATGGCTCAGAATGTAGTGTTAAAACTTAGTTGTGCATTAACTGTTGAAGAAAACGCATACATTTTTATTGAACGTCTCTCTGACAGAAATATGCTTTTTACTAACTTGTTACAGTATTTAAGTTACTGTAATGCAGTAATAAAGCTTCCATTTTTACATTTCTGTTCACTGTATTGTATAGTTTTAAAGGAATGTGTTCCGGTATATATCATGAATCATGACATAATACATACTTTATTAAAAAGAGCAATTTTGGTGAAATAAATATTCTAAATGTTGTTTTTCCTGTTTTACAGTGATTACGGTCCAGATGGGACGGCTTATGATGACGGAAGCTCCACGTTGCAATCAGAAGTTGTGGTTGGAGGTGATAAATATGCCAATGATAACAGGTAGCAATTCAAACAAAGAAAAATCAAGTAAACAAATTCTGTTTCGCAATCTCTACAGCCAATCTGCACGAAACGTCAGTGCCACTCAACGTCTCAAATTCAAAACAAACGTCCTTGCAAAGAAAACAACCTACCTAAATAGCTTTTTGTGTAGGATTTCTTCGTTTAATTCATCGGAAAACATAACAACATTCGACCTAATATGATTTGTATAAATTTTATTGATGTTTCAATAGAAATTAATTAATGAATGCTAAGGTAGGTCATATGTTTTAGTTGACATTTTAAACGCGAGTGTTTCGTTGTTGACTTTTCCATTTCGGGAGATAACAATGTGAGTAACGAATGATTCCCTCTCCGCCACATTCAGATAGGAAATAAGAAAGCTTTTATTTTGGTTGTGCTTTGCATACCTGTAAACGAGAAATGTAGTTTGAGTGAGAATAAGATGAATGAGTACCCTGGGACATTTATACATTTTTCTCGTTTGCTTTCGTGTTTTCTTTTTTAGTGTCGGTAACTTTTCTAATTTGCATTGTGGTGGAGGGAAAGATATAATAGCCTTCTCTTACACAATCGCAGAATTAAATTGTGAGGGAAATCAGTCGGGGGTTAAGAAGTTGCCTTTTCTTTTTAATCTAGAGTTTTTACGACAGTTCTGTTAGCATTAGTTTTGGTACGTGTGCTCTGAGTGCATGAATGTACATTACATATAGCATGTGATGTGATGTTTAAAAGCGAGGCAATAACCTAATGTGGGCATGTTTAATTTTTCATGGCAAACGTCTGTCAATTCTTATCATGCACGAATTAGTTTGCAGTTAACATATAACCCACTGTTATTTATGATTCCATAATTTTAATCCAACCGTTATGACGTCAACAAAACTTATAGCTTCTTTCTTTTCTTCCGAGGGAAATGACTTTGAGAAGGTGGAGTTGAAACACTAGCCTATTATTTTCAATTTATTTCCCCACATTTTAAAATGATTAGGCACAGAGAAATGTCGCAAGAGCATGAAATAGCCCAGACTCTATATTTATTGTATACAATTACTTAAGTATAGAAGGCAAACAGTGCAATGTTTTAGATTTTAGAGTAAATGCAGGCACAACTATGTTTAATCATGTGTGTGTGTTCCCAGAGTTGATGTGGATTATTATGAGAAACTTCCTCTTTTCACTCTGTATCGAGTTTTGAGTTGCATTATGCTGGGAAAGTGCATGGCAAACACTTATTGTGAGAGTATGTACATATTTACTTAATAATACCTTTGAATGTGCTTTACTGTTTTATGGTACTTACAGAGTGCCCATGTAACTATAAAATCATTCGAAAATCTAATTTATAAAACACGAATTGTATTGCCCATTAGTACGTCCCTTGCATAATAATTTCCAGCCTAGCCAGTGTTTTAGGGGTAGGTAAGCAGCTATGGCTTTAATGATTAATATGATGTAAAACCAACCTTATTTCGTTTGTTATGATTATATGTGTGACTTTATTGTGAGAATATTTGTAGTTTACAACTGTTTAGTCCTCTATTTAGTTGCGTAACAAAATATAAAATGTTCACTAAATTACAGCATTTCTATGAGTTTTAATTTACACATTGTAATTACCTTTCAAACTCTGTTTCATGTCGTTATCCTCGTTGATTGTATAACGAGTGTTGGAGTGACGACAGAGAAGAGTGAGACAAATGTCATAGTATAATTCTAGATTGCTAGATTCATTATAATGAGAAATTCGTCAGGTTGTTTCTAGTACCGTTGTACGTGCCGATATGCAAATCAAATGGAAATCAGTCAAATAAATAAATCCAAAAGCTTCTGGCAAAGATATTTGCATTCGAGTCGGGAACAGGGGATATAAATAGAAACAAAGGACTAGTAATGGAGTAACAGACCAAGGTTGCCTCCAAAATTAATTAGAGAACAACTCATTTTAACTCTCTATTGTATGTGAACCACATTTCAACGAAAGCTATACTTAAAATTGCACAATTTATATAATGTTGCATTGCGCGTGTTCAAAATATTATTATTATAAAGATTCTTGTATGCAGTATGCGTGTCAGACTCCCTAATAATATTATTTCAACTTCCTGTGCCATGATTTTCGAGTCAGGTAGTCAAAAATTTGCGCAGCGAGCAACGCTATTTAATTGTGCGTCCATACTCAGATTCCTCATCCCTATGGAATGCTTTATTCAGTTCATTTTCGCCAATGTTACAACCGTCATTTCCTGTTGAATTGAAAGGGTGTGAATATATTGCAAATTGCAATGCAGGATTCTAAGGTGCTTAATCTAGAATTGGAATTTAGAAAACGGTGGAATTATAACTTTTCTTTTGGCGTAAATGAAAATTGATCTAGAGTGAACGGAAGTTTTATATTTATGCCTTGGGCTTGGTTTTATTAGCAATTAAATAAAAATCTCGATCTGTCTGCGACTTTAATATCGCTAGGCGTGAGTGAATGAGTTATTTGCGTTTTTGATTTTCTTGATACCTATAGTGTACGCAAGTGTATACACTTTATAATTTATTTAGAATTTTTCCATTTCTAACTTCTAAGTCCAATTTTTTATTAATGTCATCAATTTAATAAAAGATTAATGAAAGATTGCAGTTAAAGTCCTCATATGACACTTTGTGGTAAAATAAGCAAGTATATAATTGATCCAATGTTTTGAATTGTACGGAAAGAGAAGAAAGTGGGAAGTGTGGCAAGCATTTCGGACGGTAAAAGAGACGGGAAACAGAATTTGTACTATTTATGTATCTTTAATATTTACATTTATCTTTGATTCTTTACATAAAGTCATAGATATGAAAACAAGTATATTTAATTGCCGGATATCTTTGATATGTAGTTACTCAAGCCAAGGCTGGGGCAATGAGGGGGACTCAAGGGACCATTATACTTCGACTAAGTACAGTAAAGAGCTTCCCCAGCTTCCAGCACACAGTCATCGGCAGCCGCCGTCGCAATCGCAATCACCGTATGCCTCACAGTCAACCGTCAAAGAGCTATCTGCGCCCTCGTCGGCCGTCCCCTCAATAATCGCCAGTCATCACGAAGATCCGATTTCATCTGCAATCGACACAGTCAACACGAGTAGTGGCTATGGGAATGTGAATGAAGACGGGAGCTTCTACGATGACCCCAATTACAATAATTTGGCCCCAGTAGTGTCTTCTTCCTCGGGAGTAGGAGGAGGAATTGCAGTAGTTCCCACGAGCGCCGCCGCCGCCGCCGTTGAAACAAACGAGCATTACGTAGATGCTTACGAAACGCAGGCGGGCTATGAAGACTGGCAAAACTACGGATATTACGACGAGGCGGGAAATTACGTCCAATATGATCAGAGCGCGTACTACGACGCGAGCGGGAACCTGATCGGTGCGGAGGGGACCGGCGGAGAGCAGCAGCAGGTGGAGCAGCAAGGGCAATACGGGTATTATAGCCAGCCTGAAACCAGCTTAGGAGTTGAGGGCGTGGGCCACGTAGACAGTGGCCAACCAAGTGCACAACAGTCACAAACGTATCAACAATATGACAATATGGATTATTACAATAGTACTATTACTACGACTGCGGATCAAGAATATGCCTATGATGAAAATGAGCCCCAGAATTTTCAAGCTTACGACTACAACTACGACAAGTCCGGTTATGACCAAACAAAAATTGAACCGAGCCAACTGCCCCCGAAGCAAGATAGTAAAACACACACCCGCCTCTCATCCCAGTCCAGCGTCGAGTACAATTATGCATATCAAAGTGCCGAAAATCTGTCTTCGTACGACAACAGTTACCCTTCGGTGGAGAGAAGCAACTCGATTTCTCGCAGGGCGAGTTTTCGACGGCAGACCTCCACTCGAGATTACGGGATGACCGAAGGCGGGCCACCAGGTCATCCCCACGTTTTATCAAGTGCCACCGCCACTGCTCCGGTCAACTCCGGAGCAACGACGGCGGCCCACTCAGCGGCCGCAGCCGCTACCAAACTGACTTCAGCTTTGCCCCAGCTACCTTCCCTGACTAAGGGCTCTGAGCTTTTCTCAAGTTCCATTTCGAAAATAGGATTATTTGTTTCTTCCGCTGCTGCTAAGACTGGAGAGTTAATTCATAAGGATTTAAGTAAAGAAAAAGACAAAGCACCCGCCCCTCATCAGGCCCCTGCTCCGCCCCCTCCGCAAATCATCGTTCCGCCCCAGGATGTGTCCATGGACATGGGTCTCGGCTACTCCATGGAAGACCCGCACTACGAACAGTGGGACGGACGATACGACGACGAGCTCCCCGAAGGTCACCGTCAATATGAAGCTCAAGATGGTGGCTACGAGCAATACGAGAAAAATGACGAACAGGACAGCTACCGCAGTGGACCAGTACACATGGACTCTCTCGAGTCCAACACATCCGATCCCGCCAGAGACTCTGACGCAGACAAATTCGAAGCTCAATATTGGCAGAAACAGCGGGAACGCATCGCCAAGCAATCCACGGTCCCTGACACGGATCCAGCCGAATATTTTAAAAATTATGACCCTTACGAAAAAGAGAGACAGTCGAAAATGCTGGAATTGGTGGATTCTCCCCTGGCTAATGGAACAGCCATTCCCGTGCAAGAGGAAATCCTCCCCAATTCCAGACGTCCAAGTACAGAAGAATATAATAAACAGAGCTCAATCGAGCGAGAACGGGAGGAATGGATGAGCGGCCTTGAGCGACACGGCAGTCAAAATCAAAATCGGGCACCTCACATAGTAAACAATAAAAAAGACATGATGAGCATGTCCATGTCGTCGAGTGTCGACAGACGGGAAAGCTTGGACAGACACGCCGAGGAGGACGAAGATGAGTACATGTTGGAGGAAGAGGAGGAAGAGAGAATGCGGCAGTTGAGGAAATCCTCCGAGGAGTCCGTCGTGGAATCCGTTCTGAGCGTACCCACGTCCCCGCCGCCAAACAAACTGCAGATCATTTCGGAGGATGGGACGATGATCGGGCTGAAGGAAGAGCGGAAGCCGTCTCTAGAAGTGCCTCTGGGAAAGGAGAAGTCTGGCAGCAAGAGCGTATCCTTCGACGAGGAACCTCCCAAGGTCTGCCCTCCTGAAAGACAAACCAAAGGAATGACCCCCCGAGAGAAATGGCTGTGGGCAATGAACCGAATCTGCTCCCAACTAGCGGTAAGACATTCTCTTTCAATTGCCTCGCCATTTCAACCCTCGCTTTTGCATCTTTCATTTTTTCAGGTCTATGACGTCCATGTACTGACTCCCACGCAGTATGCATCCATTCTAATTACACTGAAAACTATAAACAGTGAATAATGACACAGTCCTTGCTCTATGGTTTTGTGACATGATTATTTATTTATTTGTTATGTCCATATAACAGCCCTAAGTGCATATGCCCAAGATTTTTGCAAATGATGTTAAATACTCTTGTTGCATATTACAACTACTACCCGCCTTAAAAATGCATTACACTTTTGCACTAATGTAAATATATGGTCTGTGATATATTTCCTGTCAGATTAATTTTAGGCCAGTGCATTTGCATTCCCTGGAAATAAAAATTGGTTGAGTGGAGCGGGTTAGTCGCCTTTGCCCTGCTTTTCTATTTTACAACAAGCCGAGACTGAATTTCTACATCCACACGTTCAAATAGCAAAAGTAAACTAAAGTTAACTGGATATACATAATACATAAACACAATGCATCACCATCACGTTTCCTGTATTCTTGTGCAATGTTGTAGGTTACTTATTGTTTGTACGTGTGCTATTTATGTATACATTGTCTACATTTAATTTTGTCTGTAAGAAGATAATAGATAGCATAGCATTGCAATTTACGAGTCAATTTACATGAATGCCAAATCCACTGCTGGACAACAAAGGGATTTCTTATCCTTACTTGTTCAAATTGGCTTAGTTTTCTCGGTGCAAGGGCTGTGCAATGCATCATTCATTTAGTAATGCAAAATTATAGAATGTTATTAGAAGAAGACACCATGACGAATCCTGTTACACTATTTGTTGGTGTTGGCTGGCACAGTTTTAAATGGCTACCTACTCCATTACTTAGAACAAAGGGGGAATGGAGTAAATTAGCGTCTTAAGATACCTCTTGCAATGGAATGCAAACAACGTAAGTTAACCAGTGGCTGTAGTTGTTTAGTGTCCGTATCATAGTTTCCTTTTATCTCCGAAGAATGTGTCTTTAGTCTCCTCAAATAATAAGACTAGCTGCCGTAGTCCTATTAAACTTAACGTACTGGAACTATGGAATGCAAATGTTAAAATATTTCCTTAACAATCCACAGCTGCGTACATACATATGTAATATCCTTATAGTTTTCGCTTTTAGTTACTTATAATATAATATAGACTTGCTTTATAACCAAGAAGAGAAAGTACACAGCAGAAAGTTTCAACTTGTTTGAAATTAATATGTAGAAAGATAGCAAGTTTTGCCATATCGACTTATTGTTAGATCTTTCAGTTTCGAACGTGCCATCAGACTATCACCAAATAGTTTCTTTGTCTCATTAATATTCAACGAGGAACCCCTACCGCAAGAACTGTAATTCGNGAGGAACCCCTACCGCAAGAACTGTAATTCGAAACCCATGCAAGGCTCAAATCTTTCTATGAACTTACATGTAAAGTAATTGACGAAATAGAGAAAATTGGTCAATATAAAATTACAGTAGAATTTCATAGGCGTAATCTTTTAGTGGCGGACTAATTGAAATAAACGCGAGCTATTACTCTCCAATAGTAAATTCTTCTTATTTAGACGGATATGATGGTGACTGTTTTTTGAATTAATTTTCTAACGATTTTGGTAAAACGTGATTGAAAAATGTTACAGGTACGAAACTTTAAAAAATCATATAAAAATACAAAAATACTAGCAATTATTATTAAGACATATTTTTTTACTCTATACTTGTCTTTTAATTGTAAATATAAACAAGTCAACGAACCTATCTGTTCGTATGATGAACAAGATGATAATCCTATAGAGCTAGGAAATACTAGCATCACATGTAAATAGGAGGATTGTAATTGTAGCTGAAGATGTTGATGTGAGAGAAACATGGTACATATTATTAGGAAGAGGCTATGGATCCTGGTTGAAAAAATTGTTTTCTTGCTAGTAGTGCGAAAAAGGGAGTTGAGGATGGAAGGAAGAGGATAATAAACACCCAGAGCCCCTTAAGATAAAACAATTCCAGCTAGGTAAATCCCATTAGTTTTCCGGCTGCGGAATTGAATAGAGAAATCTAATTAGTCTGCAACAGCAACAAATGTAATTGAAGTTCTCTGTGCCTGGTTTCTTGACTTAAGCAACTTATCCTGTTGTCAGTTGGAGACTTGGAGACCGCGACAGAAACGTCTTAGTTCCATACAAAGGACAAAGGCTGAAATTCAGTTATTTTGTTAGCGTTGAATAAACTAAAGACAATAAAGAATAGTCGAGTAGAAGTAATGCAGGCTGAATTGTAGTTGGGTTTTTGCACTCTCCCTTCTTCGTGTTCATTTCTAATTTACTCTCTATGTATATTAACTACGTAAGTGGATAGAAGTCCATAGGTAGGGATACGGAGTAGTTATTCGCGAAAGGAGAAAATTCTGCTATATAGAATATACATAATTATGTAGCTCAATTAATAGGAGGCAAGGGTAGTGTGCAAATTCCGTGTATGTATCTATAATTCGTTTGCTGTGCATTAACCCTTTAGTTTATTTAGTTATTCATTGTCTCCAGTTTAATAGTTGTGATTATGGAGAATGTTGTTAAGGCTCTTGGAAATCACAGTTAGAGGAGGGAGCTAAAGGGAAAACAAAGTTTGCTCAACTCGATAATTATTCTTCATTTCTTGTTTGTGCTGAATTGGATGAAATCACAACAGGAAACTTTTCGGCAATTATAAGTTTTCATTTCCTTTCCAATCCCCATCAATCATGTGTGTGAACTAGAGAGAAAATTAACATTTCAAGTCTTAATATTATTCTTTAATTCAAAAGGCCTGCAACAGGGTCTGACCTCCTTCACTTTCCTTTTACATCTACTAATAATCTCTCACGACTTTCTCCACGACAGAATTATTTGTCACGTAATGAAAGCAAGTTGAAAATTAACATTCTAAGTACTCCAAATGCATAATGCATACATTAACACTAGAGCAAGGTATAATAAGAATGCTTTGTAATTAAAAACTTTTACCTCTTGTATAAATATTTTCATTTTCAGCACAAACAAAACAATTTTTGACCTGATTTAATAATTCTGACGCAGAGGAGGCTGTTTTTCCACCAAACAATTCCCGTCAGTTGCATAATATGCGCATTGTAGTTACAGAGAGAGGGTAATCATTTTTATTTTTACACGCTCGAGAAAGCAGCCAAAGATAATTGCTAATAATATTATAGGAGTGGTTGGTGGAGACGAGGGAAAAAGGGAAGTCGTGACTTTAATGCAATGAACAATCGTCTCAGGACTTTATTTTTATTAGTTGCTAAGCCTGTTTGTGTGCTACTAAAGATAAGTGGGAGACTGACTATCGTCATATGCACACCATCATCATAATATCTTTCTCCTAGGAACATATTTTTGCAGGTTCGGATCCAGTGCCATGCCATTTCTATGTACGTGTATGGCGGTGTATTCCATTTAAGAAAAATAAGAAGGCGACACAATTCGCACTTAACTTTAGTTACGATTATCCCGGCTGGATTTTGGTTAGTGCACTTCAACTTCTGTTATGGATATGAATGTACTTATATGTAAGTATAAGTGTAATAATTTGACATAGTTGAGTTAATTTCGCTTTTAGAAACCACAATATACTTACTGGCTCCATGTTCTCCATTTTGCTGCAGTCAAGTCGCACTCTTGTTGGGAAATGTCGTCCTGACTTGACATGGCACAGCTCTTTTCTCTTTCTCAACTTTCAGACTGCACACTGAAGTACACTGTTGCTGCTTTGTGTTTATGGATATATTAAATTAAGTCTTTCTAGCACACAACCACATTTCATTTCGTTCCATGCCGTTCCATTACATTGCATTAGAACAGCTTCCATTTCTTTCTCCTCCCATATAATATCCAATGCTTTTATCCCAGTGGTTGGTATCTGCCCTTTGTTTCTCCCTACACTTAAATACTAATGCAACCATGCACTATGTACTCATCATCCCAAAAACTAGTTACGATCACAAAAAGGAAATGGTAAACTGACTTATTTTAACAGCCTCTGTACCTTAATTTCCCTTTCCTCCATCTCATAAAAATTTTCCTCCATTTATCAATGACATTATTGGATTCAATACTTACATAAATAATTCTTGAGACCTACCAAAAACAATCTATTATTTCAAATAATTCCGAATTGAACACATAGGTAAAGTAAGTTTATTTCAGGGTTTGGGTTATAACGACTAAGTAGATATAATCCTATTTTTAAATTTTAATTTTGACAAAGAAAATGATGTTAGGTACACTTACACTACTGTGACACACAAATATAAATTATGTAGGATCTGCACAAATAATTTAAGATAAAAGAAAAAATTACGTTCCTGGGAAATGCACTGATTAGTGTAGACATATGAGTCAAGTAGTATTATAATACAAGTCATAATATTATGGGAAAAATGAGTTGACACATCTTGAATGCGTTTGTGCAACTGTTGCCAGACGATAAGTATATTTATTTATGGTCGAATAGTATTTGTGCTTACGAAGTAACAACTAGACTGCCAAGTAAAGTAAATCATTTTTTACTGGCTAGTCCTGTGTCTAGGAATTGAAGAATTGTGCTGATTTTGTCGGGTAGGTAAATGACAAGTCTGGTTGGTTGGTGTGATGATAAGCAATGGTTATTATTAGTATAGATGGATAGTGTGAACGGGAAGGGATATTAAGTGTGTGGATGTTAGTAAGTGTAAATAGTGAGGATGCATGAAGAGAAAGTTCGTAGAGGCATAAGGGAGGAAACTAGAGAATGATGTTAGGATATACGGAGGATCGGTACTTTGTTTGAGTGGAATGTCTAGTAAAGGTAGAACCTCCCGAGAAGATGACCTCGCAAATCTCAACGGGATGACAAAGGCAAATGGAGAAAATCTCGGAGGCTGTACAACTCAATAAAAGCACTTGCTCCTCTCAAACTTGTGACAGTCTCGACTATAAGTTTTTTACAAAGAGCTGATCATTCAGTTACAACGCTACAACAGATAACTATCGAACTTTCAAAAAGTGCAGACACATTTCCGCACACAATTGGTACAATATATCCCCAGCTAGGTATTTATTATGCATGCATCACAACACAACATTGATTTGGTTTTTGTGCTCTTACAATCCTCCATGCGTTCAGTGTCAGTGGTATTGTAAATGTGGACACATATAATAATGCTTAGGTGGAATTGCTTTATACTCTCAGTCACAACGCAATAAATAGAAAATAAAAGTTCACCTACAGAAGATACCTCCTTACTCCTTAGCTACCTCCTACTGGAAATGTGAATAGAAAAAAAGCAGAGACGATTCTAAAGAGAGATATTGTTAATATAAAACGAAAGTCACCAATGCAGTTGGAAGGGAAAGAAATTGTAGGAAAACTTAAGTAAACTACTCACAAAGGACACTCTTGAAAAGCGGCAGCTTTTATTGCGAAACTTTTCTATTCTCAATGTAACATTTAAGATCGATTGTGATTGTGTGTGAGTGAGCGAACATAATATAGCCTCCCATACAACGCATACGCACATTCACATAGAGCCATGTTATTATACCTTTAATAATTGTATCTACTACCTTCAGAATTGCTAAAAATGTATCATTTACTATTTATTTAAATGTCCCAACGAAAAGAATAAATAAATTAAAATACTCTTCATTTCTCATTAAAAATGATCGTCTATTTAAATGTTATGACTCGCATATTAGTGGCATAACTCCTAAAAGTCTGAAATTGATTACCAGCAGTGATTATTACAGAATTAATAATTATTTACGTCGGTGTGCAAGTTCAAGTTCGAACTTAACTATTTTCCTGGTAGCTTTTTTTGCGTAATAGAACACCTACGCAGCAGTACAGCTGTTCCGTAACAATAACAAACTGTACAAATATTTGAATTGGCTGTTGAGAAGGCGGCTATTGTCATGTCAGGCAGAGTAGCAAATAAATTCAGGGTTATTCATAGAGTGTAGGAGGAGATATTTTCAATCTTCATATTCAATGTCAGCAAGTATGAACAAATTATTTCGAATACGTAAATTATGTGTAACTGATATTTCAACGAAAAACTGATTATAGTAATTTCAGTCAAAATAGTGTCAATATTTGAGTTGGCAGGAGCAGAGGCTATGAATCACCTCTAAACCACTACGCAAGCAATAATACTTGTTGCCGTTTATCTAGAGAACTATAATAGAATTTTGCTGCTACGGAAAATCTATATACTAGCGTTTGTGGTTACCTCAACTCAGCAATGAAAGAATAAAAATAGGGGAATAAAAATTGAACTCAGCAATTTTGCATTGCATGCCAACTTCCCTTTTGTAGCCATCGAATGTAAATTCAGCTGTGTTGAAGAGTTGTGGTTTTGTGAGCACAGTTTGCAAATGTTTATAACAATATAACAGTCCATGTACTTGTAAATGAATGTTTCAAGGGAAAATGATGTGTGTGTGTATGGTAGGTGGTAGGTTCTCCATTTGCGACGAGAGATATGCATAAAACTGGAGGATTGTTGCGGTGGGATGATGGTGGTTGGAAAGAGATAACAAAATAGGCCTTATAACTATGACTGAACACAGACTGAACACTATAATGTCTGAATTTAAATGGCAGTGAGTGATTAAGTGAAGGCTTAGACAAGACAGTGTTCTGCTGTTATTAGTACTAGTAGATAAATAGAGCATAGCGGTAGTGCAATATGTCGCAACGTAATAAATAGATAATAATTGAACTCTTTAGTGTTATTATCTGCTATGTGACTAATTCTGAGTGTGGGACATTGGATTGTAGACATAGGGCCACCACAATCCAAGACAAAATTAAACTTGAGCCTTATTGGCTTGGGAAATGAAGAACTTTTGACAGGATACAGAGGGAATCGAAGGAAATTAACACTCGTCGTTGCTGAATATAATAAACAGTACCTAGTGACAATTTAGTTGTACGTGTGCAAAGTGCAAATAGAACTGAATACCCTGATAGCCTCCTGAAATTATTATAGTAATTGCATATTATGTCGTAGTTTGTGGTGGTTGATTTAATTGCTTACTATTTTAGCTACATATGTTCATTAGAACTGTATAAAGTTTAGTAGTATTTCTGTTATTCCGTTACAGCTAGTAATGCTACGTCTATCTAGGAGACTATTATAGAATTATAGGATGTTTTATGACATCCATAATAAACGTAATGGTGACTTTGTGGGTTGACTATTGAGATGAAATAAGTATAAATCTGACTATAGAATAGAAATGGGCTATTGGATCCAGCAGTGCGGGTAGAATGAGACTCACTCGACTCGAGTCCTTCTACTTCTACTTATACGTATCCTGACACTGTTCTTGTTAGATTACATGTACTTCTCTCTCTCTCTGACTGCCTGACTCTCTGTGGCTAATCCATATCTTCATAATGTGATGTGAGTGTCAGCCATCCATCCATTTAATGACATTACACTTCTTATCACTGTGCAAGCTACAGATAAAAAAATCAGTCTCTCTGGTGAAAGACTTTTTCTCTTGTCCGTTCAGTTTTCTGTGCTCAGTTCAACATATTCTATCACGTCGTCCTTTTCCGTCGTACTTTTCATTTTCTTCACGTCTCAGAATTTCCATACTCGATTTTCTGGCGTCTTCCCACTCTAAGTAGCATCCTGACTGTCAAACCTAGAAATAGAATCAAGAGAAAAAGTTTCTGCGCAAAATTCCAGATAACATGGAAATTGTAACATTTTAACTGTTTTAACTGAACTTTGTTCTGTAATTGCTAGTGTTTTGTGTGTGGGGATATGTAAGGATGATTTTCCTGTGTAGCATACCCGCATGATTTGAATATAGAGACAATTGTCGGGATGACACAGTTTTGTTGTCGATTTAATTGTGTCTGCAAGCTAGGGATTTATTTTATCGCTCACTAGATTATTTTTATGGGGATGTTCAAGGTACAGGATGTGGGTTGGGAAATCATCATATTATTCAGAATGATTTTCTTCGTCGAGAGAAAGAAGGGAAATCTTTAGAATATTAGTGCACATATGTAGCTGGAGGTGATACATAAATATTACAGAGTACATTGCTCTAGTTTTATTTAATCGATGTTTGTGTAGTTGAGTGTAATCTCCGAGATACATAAAATACTAATATCTACTGCACTGATACAAATAGGAGAAAAGAAAGTTGCCGCACGGAGAGAGATGGAAAATCTCAGTGGAAACTTTCGTCCTTGTGCAATCGAATCAATGAATCCTGTTTTGTGTTCGGCTCTGCCTCTTATTGTTAGTAGTTAGTATGTTTCTCATGAAATTGCTGGCTTACGTTACATTACCAGTGAATTCTGAATTCCTTCCATATGAATTCTGACTTAATGCCTACAGTGAATGTGACAAGAAAATGAAATTTGCGCTGAATATTTATTGCCACCATTTTCTATCGAACAAGTTGAGCACATAATGCTTGAAATTCTCATTCTTAGACATTCTGCAAGTGTGTGTAGTCCGTAAGGAGCCCAGGCAGGAGCGTCAACTTTATAGTGTATCAGAGAGGAACTCCTTTTTTCAGCTCCACACACAAAATTCGGGGTGAATGAATGAAGATTTGTTCCTATTCACTGCTCAGAAATGTGATTTCGTGCAGAATGACTATTTATCCCCCGGTTGATTGTGTGCTTGTACATTTTAAATGAAAACTGCACTGAATATTACTAACAATAAGTACAGAAGGTCAGAATATTATTCAAACCCTACGACTTTGTGAATTCCTAGAAAATGTTATTGAAAATTCTCTCAAGTTGCAGAGATAATGAAAAATGAGTGTATTTTTTGTCTTTGAGTTTTGGAGTGACCGATGAATGAGTGAAATGAAGAACTTTTGACAGGATACTGTACTTATTGATATTGTACTTTATTTCTAGCTTATTTACTCAGCGAGGACCTAAATGAGCTAGAGAGCATATAATAAAATAGGAGTGTGGGTTTATTCGGTTTATCATCTGTGGCTTGTCGGGTATTAGTGCTTTTGACAGGAAGCAAAATGGCGGATGAGGCTTCTGGTAGTAGATCTCGCGGTGAAAGGGCTGGTACGTCGGATGACAATGAAAATAGTAACATGAGCCACAGTGTTGAGGATGATGAAGAGGAAGTGTCTGAGAAATTCAGGATCGACTACGCCCTGCTTTTCCCGTTAAAAGTGTCTTTGTTCGCTGTCAAGTCGTCATCATCCTTGCTGACAGCTAGTGGAAATCGAGAGTCAGTTCTGGGTTTGGCTATAGAGGAATTAGAGTTGCTGGAGGCGGAAGAGGGAGAAAAAAGTAGATGTAGCAGTAGCAATAGCAGTCGAACAGATAGAGACAGTAGTGCTACCCCTGTGAGAGAACTGTGTTCGCAGAAAATGGAATCCTTAGCTCCACGAGAACGAGAACATACATTGACTCAGGCGATACGAATAAAGAACCGGAGAGTCCTTCGTCGTCGATCAAGTAGCTTGCCAGATATTGATTTGTCCAGAGTTACCGGTACTTGCAGTCCTACACAGCAATCGATGCATTCCGGCATTGCTGCAAAAGGGAGTTTGAACAAAGAGCAAGATTTCACTCTCAGCTCGTCAAAGATGACAGGGGAATCTAATTGCAATAATCCTACGAGTAAATCTGCGGAGGTATCTCCGACGGAAGGTGTGACGTTGCGTCGGAATTTCAAGAAAGGAAACGTAACGCAAACGTACAGCAGCAGTGGGAGTCTTTTATTTGGCAAGGAGGCTCGAGATATGGTCGGAGGATATTCGGCTGGAATGCCATTGACGGGAGTTCGTTCTCTGCCAAGAATCAACAGGAGCCACAACGGCTGTTCACCACTAGACCGCCACAGTTCGCATCGAGGCTCCGTCACCCTGGCCATGTCAGCTGTTGAATGTGTTGGAGGGGCAGGCAGTTTCGGGGATTTGATGAACCTGATGAAATTTGGAAATTCCAGTCGGAACTCCCCAACCAATTCAGAAATATTGGCGGCAGCTGTTCCTCTCGAGACGGTGTCCTCGGGAAATACGCTCCCTCACATGTTTCGTCCCTACCACACGAATTCCTCAGCCTCCCAGTCCCCACCGTCTGCAGAAAGATTTGCAATGACAGCCTCGTCAACGAGCTCCTTCAAGTCAATCCCGAAATTAAACGTGTACAGTGCAGAAGATTGCAAAATGAACAGAGATGCGGGCAATCGCTCTCTTCTCAGCCCAGACGACGAGTATGAAGACGGAGATGAGTCTCGTTCGAATCCAAGTGGGCTGAGCAGCAACAACCACCGACTTTTCGTCATCCATGGCTATGACGAACAAGAAGGACTGATTGTGTCGACTCCCGAGTCATTATCTAGAGTATCGTCGAGGTCTCCCTCACGCTCCGGTTCTTCCTCGTTATCTCACAGCTCTTCGGAGACTTCAATAAATTCCAACTCCTTCCGGATCAATTCGAGCGGAAGTGGAGCCTCTGGCACTGCCGTGCCGAGCACGACTAGCTGCTGCGGAGTCAGCCTGAGAAATTCGCCTGTCCCTACCAGTCCACCTTATGAAACGTCAACATCAAAACCTGCCAACAACGATCATCGCTCTCCGCACCCGCATCATCACCACCACCATCCTCCACGTCGCAGCCCAATTTGTCCCACTTTCTCTTCTGCTCCACTTCCCGACTCGGATCGCGAGATTCGCAGGAGGGAGAAAAGTCCCAAGAGCACCAACAAGTCGCACCGCTTGAACAACATGAGGAAAAATGGCGTGCCCAACAACAACATTATGGAGATTTCTAAAGATTTTCAAGTGCAAGGCGTCTCCAATTCCAAAAACTCCAGCCGTCCGAATTCTCCAAATGGTGCTGCAGGAGGCAGACGGGAAGGACACGCAGATTACCGAGATGATAATAGCCATCCTTTCCTACAAGTCGAGCAGCCACAACTCAGAAATCACGCTCTGATGCCAACTGTCGAAAGAGCCAAGAGGCTCTCCAGACTAATTCAACAGAGACAACATACACAACTTCAGTTCTCTCTTATTATGGTGAGCATCTTGTCGCTCTCTCTTCAATCATACACATTCTCAAATTCAAACGCATTCCGACGCAACCACTCGCCATCCTTTTATCTCTCCCGATCCTCCAAACTGTGCAAACATCTTTTCCTCTCCTCGGCATTCTTTCTCTATCTATCGCTCTCTCTCTCTCTCTCTCTTTCTCTCACAGATAACTGTACGAGTCATCTCATCGTGAAAACTTATTGTTCGAGAATTGAATCTCCTTCAATTTCAATTCTTCATCATCATGGGACCCACCCCACCCCAGGAAATTATTCCTTTCTCCTCGATATAAATGCATTTACTACAACTACATGTCTTCTAAGATATACTTTATATGCATGATTGCATGAAGGTCTTAGAAAATAGAGCATTTTCTCTTTTCACCAATTTAAATATTATTATGAGAATCTATGAAAATCTGACAGAGTTGATCGCAAAATAATTCGATTCATTAGCGCAGCACAAATAGTTTCTAAACAATTTGTATTCATTTTAGACTGCGGGCACTTGGATTTGAATGGGTTTTTGGGAGGGAAGCTCCGTTATTCTCTTGATAAACAATACAATAGGAGGCTCTCATCAGGATTAATGAAAAGATAGACGGGCGGCTAGGAAGGCTCATGAATTTTCAAAAGGGAAGACGCGGATGGAATTTCAAACAATCCCATCGCTACAAACTAATATGCCCTATGAATAAAATGAAATGAATGTCAACCTCCTACTTTCTCCTTTAGTGAGTGACTGGGCGGATATTCAACTACTTATCCCAGATATATTATGTACCTACCTACTTTAAACTGGTTCTGAACAAGTATTATAGGCTCCGTCCGTATACTGGTAGTCGTCAGCAGTAGTCCTTCTTCGACTTAGCCATTAGCGGGGACATTGCATTGCATTGGATTAGGAAGGAGTCAGATGCGCCGGAAACCTTTTCAATATATGCAAATGTCATGAATTCCACTTCACTTCTTACGAAAGTATTTTCCTTTATGTATTCTTTATTAGGAATTTGGTCTTTCATCTAAAAGAGGCTTCTTTTCCCTCGGAACTTTGCCTTGCCTGGTAGTCTAGTAAGGCATGACGCTCCTTTTTTCCTACGCAAAGTCTTGTATTACGTAATTCCTTAAGCTCCGAACTTTTTCCTTGCCTATATCTTTGACAATAAGGTGTTATTTGGGAATATATAGAGCAGTAGGTTGGCTTAAGAAATATATCTGAGCAAAGATATCTCACAATGTCATCGTCATCATCATCATGCACGGGGTTTTTGGAGAAAGCCCTTCATTTTACCATAATATCGCACACACAATTTCAAACGAGAAAGCGTTTCTTGCCCTGACACAAATACATAATCGCAATGGCTCGAGATGGAGATAGGAAAAGGGAAGGAAGCTGTTTATAATGTAAATACCTTGTGTAGGTAGCTGCATTGAGTATTAGGCGGTGAGAATGGGAGCAGAGCGAGATAGAAGATAGAAAACAGCAGAATAAATAAATCATGACATCAACTTCAATGTTTCTGCTCTCACGTGTAGAAAATTGGAAAACTTTTTGCACTTTGTACCTGTGTATCTGTGTAACTATGTAATTATTTGAAAAGTTTTCTTTCTATGTCCGTTTAATGAAAATAAATTGCCTAACTAAAGAATAGTGCTGTGTTAAAAGAACAACGAAATGCACTAGACTCAGTTCACCTATACCAAAATACGTGGCACTAGACCAATTCTCACTAAAATATCTTGCAATACATTCCCAAGACTTTGCCTTTCAGTCCTGAAACATGAAGGGATCTATCTTTCCTTTTACTTCCTCCTACACTCTCTCTATATTTACTACTTTTCCAACTGCCTCTCTTCAACCTATCTCTCATCTTCTATCTTTTGGCTTTCTACTTCCCTTGTACTGCCATGCCTTACAACCAGTGCCAGATTTCACCTATTATTATTTCCTACTTTAGCTACCGACTAAATACTAAATTACTATACAGTCTATCTATATTATACTTCATAGACTCGTAGTTAGTTTTCTACTTAACAGTATTTCACTAATGAAACGATATTACTAAATTACTAGCCAGGCACAACCAGCTTATAACTTCCCCAAACAAATTAAAAACTACTTTCGCTGATGACGCATGTTAAAAATTAGCCAAGAGAAAACCAAATGAAACGATGAAATAATGAAATGCTTCACATAACAAAGAACAAACTAATAAAAATATTTTCCTCGATGCAACGGAAAACCAGATCAATGTACTGTTGCACAAAAAGAACTAATTTAAGACTTGTCTTTTGTCTTTATACTAATTATGTCTGTTGGTTAATTCGGAGAATTTTCTTGTTTCTGAATTGTGTTTTCCCAGAAAATACTCTAATGAATGTCAAAACCTAACCAGTTTACTAATAGTAAATATTTAGTTGGTATATTTTAATAAACATAAATTACGGCATGCTATTTCTAATAACTGAAACATTAATAATTCAATTGCTGAAAGTAATGTTTTATACAGACGTGCTTGAATCAAGTAAATTAAACGTTTTATAGACTGCACTGACTTCGGGGAAAATTAATTTGCGTTGTATTTCAAAAAGAACTGCAATTCCTTCCTCCAGATCTTTGTCGTTTTTAAATGTATAATAAAAGTGCATACCTAAAAGTAAATACTTATTGCTTGCAAGAAAGAATCTCATTTCAACAAACCACCTAAATACCTTGTGCCTTTGACGTTAATTTTACATCTGTACACCATTGCTTTGTCTTTTAGTAACAGTTGCTGCTTATGTTTTCCTTTCAATTTTGAGCCATAATGAGATGTTTACCTTGCATTACTACATACCACTGCAGGATTTACAAAGAATACTAGATAGATCCCTATCTACAAGCTTTTTTCTCGCTTATTATTGTTCTTTGAAGAGCCTTTGTAAGCATTGTGAAAGCAGCATGTAATTGTTTCTATGAAAAGGAAACTTTCTATGAAACTTAAATTGGAAAATCATGAATCTTTTTCCAAAGCGAAAATGGAATTAAATTAAGGGCAGAAAAATAACTGAAAATAAAACTTGATATTGGAATAACCTATGCATGGTCTGTGTTTTTAAGCTTTAATGAGAAAGCGCAGTGATTCAACTTATAATTTCATTTGCAATATTTTGCAGACAGACATTTCCTCTTTGCCTTTTATTTACTTAGTTGACAATGATTTTTGCTTTTTGCATACATTATGACAGTGCCTAACATGTTCATTAAATGTTTTGACTTTCAAGTTGTCAAATTACATTCAGAGTTCAGAGAGAACATAATGTTATTATGATGTTCTTTTAGAAACTAGTGAAATCATTAGTGACAGGGCAGGAAAAATCATATTTATCGATTTTTTAGCCTGTAAATATTAAATGGGATAAGTATGGAAAGGTACTTGACATATTTCTAAAGCTTTGTGATATGAATTGAATTGTAAGTCGACAGCTAAGCTAATTGCTCGAGGAAAATGTCAGATGTCACATCATTGTAGTTGACTGCTTTGACAGAAAAATGTAAGTAACCAAATAGCAGACTTTCTTTGTAATAATAACTGCAATAGAAAATAGAAATATCAAAGTTGGAAAGGTTAAATTTGGTTGGGTATTATTATTTCTATTGTGTATGATGAATGACTGACTGTTATGTTCATTGAATAAGGAAGTTAGTGAATAGTGTAAGTAATTTTAATATGATGGTACAGTAGTTACAGTAAGTTGATTGAGTGAGTATTTTTGCTATGGGCCTTAAATCCTTTCTTTTGTTCTAGTGTTGATAATAATAGGGGCTCTGTTCCATTTATAGCCCTTATTATGATTATTATTAGAGTTAGTAGATCTGGAGCTAGGAGTTTTCTATTCGGGAATTGTTGCGTGATTTTCCGTCATTGCACATGTTTTTGGTGTGATGCTATTACTTTGGCAGTAAGGAGGATATCAGTCCGTACAGCAGTTTTAGGAATGTTGTGTCGGTAAACAGACAGGCATGGAATTACTAGATCACATTTTAGGCAATTACCCATATACTTTACTTACGGTTGGTGAAATTATTTTAAGCTAGCGCAGTGGCTTAGCTCCCTTGGCTTTTCCCAGACCTTGGACACAAGAAACGCCGCAGCGGCTTTACGATAACTTGTTTTTATCACTTCATATAAAGAAAAAGCTTCAGATGCAATACTTACATGCAGTGAATTTAGTTTTTGTATTCCATACCTACGTGCCGTAGTTTTAAGTGTATAATGTAATGTATGCCATAATAATGCTCCTGTCTTTTCTATCTAAGATTTTATGTTGGAAGAACACGTAGAGTCTTCCTGCTTTGTTTTGTTTATAGTCGGCTTAGCTTACTTGTGGTTAGTCGACTTACTTAGTACTGAATTTTTATGTTACACTTCTTTCTCTCTCTCTCTCTCTCCCTGCATTTCACCAAAGTTTTCCCTTTCCCTCTAACATAATACTAATACTGTCATCGAGCATTTCACTCTCGGCCAAGGAAAATCCAGACTTTCTCTCCTTTGCTCCTCAAATATCTCACTGGGCGCTTTACTATGCATTAGCCCCCTTTCTCCCTTCGCCTATATTCTCTTTCTGTATTGCATGGGGAATCATTTAACTACACTTTCGGCACACTACACTTTGTTCCTCGGCTCTAAGAGATAACAAAAGATGATAATGCAGTAACATATACACTCAGGGCGTGGTTTCCCCTCACTTTCTCTCTTTTACCTAACCGAAATGCTTACATTATACTTACTTACTTACTTTCTCTCTGTATGTAGTCTCAAGAAACATGTATTCCTTTTCGTGGTTTACATCAAATTATGCGCACTGATATATATTTACTGCATCCTCCTGTAACTAAACTCAGTCCACGAATATTAAACAAGGCTAGTCGCTCTAGATAGTCGGCGCAAAACTTCATACAGCTTTCTTTTCATACTTTAATATACATTCATGTTAAATATTATTATATGTAGTAGCTACACACTAGAACTGATATCATGTCAGATCACAAAGGTGTCATATCTGCTTTCCTTGGGCTATATATTCATACGCACATAAAGATATTGTTCTACTTTGGAAAGTCAATTATTTATGCATAGAGATATGAATGGCTGAGTAAGTGTAGTGTTTAAATAAGCCAACGATATTGCAATCGAATTATGTCATATTATTATCAAGTAAGTAATAGTGGAAAATATTTTCCCTTTATTTATGTTATAATGAGGTTTTAGGCAATATCATCGGCAACATGAAAGAGTACACCAGTAAATCAGCCTGCAAGTGATAGGTCAATTACTTACGTAATGTTTCAAAAGGCCCTAATGGTTATATGTTTTGTAGTGGCAAGTCAAGTAAAATGGCACTGACCAGATCAAAGGGCCCATTTATTGTTCAACTTTCATATGCTATTAGTGCTTAATTATAGTAAAAACTCCAAGCAACTATTATACAGCAAGTTATAATAGTGATTGTGCTGATTTGTAGTTATAAGGTGGCTATTAAATAGACTATATGCAAGTTGAAATGTCTCTTTTTGGCTGGCTTTCAAGTATATCTGCCAACCTGATGCCATTGCTGGGATATTCAGATTAAAAGTTCTCTCTTTATATGACCTATTTAAATTGCACATGCATAGACTCAATGAAAAGATCAATAACACTTCTTATATGTTACTGTGCACGAAAGTAAATGTATATAAGCATTTCAACTAAATCTGGATATACATTCGGGCATAATACTAATAGGATGTGAAAACCTCTTGTCAAGAGTACTAATACTATACATTTCTACGAATATAATACCCTGAAAGGATATAAATATCCATATGTGTCAGCCATGGAAGGCGTACTTTCACTTCTCAATTCGATTTTAATATTAGGTTGTGTTTATACTTACACAATTTACGATCATTGTTGTTACAGAAATTCTAGTTTGTATGTATTAACGTCTTTTTATCACGATCCCAAAATTTTCACTATGTCAATGATATGCGGAAAGGTTTTTCCTGTTTTTCTAACAAGTAATTCCGATATAAATATCAGATGCATTTCCCAACATTTTTGAAATGTACTGTGGTGTATTGACTGACACATCACTGTTGCTACCAACTTGTTAGTAAACTTTCAATTAACACAAACATTTAAACCTGAACAGATTGTTACACACGTGATTAGATGCTGAAAATATTTTCAGCGACAAAAACCTATTCAACATCATCAGTTCAAACAATTTAATTTGTAACATTGGTGAGTCTAGTTCCGTTGTACATCTTGTCACATAAAATAATTAATTTGGAGTATTTTAGTTTAAGCAGGTGCTATCGGCGGTCGCATTCTCAGATTAATAAGATATTTAGATAAGTCAGTCAGATATGTAGGAAGATATTGCAGACTGACAGATTTAATAGTGACTACGTAGAGAACTCGTACAACGCAGAACTGGAAAATCAAACTTCGGGCAGTTTCTGCTTTGCCTTGAATGTCACATCGACACAATCTAACGAATTACTGTGGCCATTACTATGCGGGTAAATATATGCGACTGGTTGAACTGGAAGTTGAAGGTACTTAAAAAATTGGCACGTTTTAAGGTTTTTTCCAGGAAGTACTTAGTTTTGGCATTATGTAAACGTGTCCTTTGTATGTTTGTAAATGAAGTTGGTGGGAAAGAGGGCTGCTTATGGCTTCTGCTCTACATTTTGATATTAAAGAGAAATGTGATTGCCTGAAAGGTTCTTTTTGCGTAATGTAGTATCCCGGTGATAAAGGTTCTTGTTACAAATAAATTATTACATTCGTTTCTTTTATGTCATCTAATAAGCAATATAAATATACAGGAGATTACATGGCCACCACGAATGGCTATGTAGTATATTTATGTTACTATAATATTATAAGATTGTAAATAGTTGGCTACGCTTTGGGAACTTCATTCATAGAATTCCATGAAATATAATGAAGAGTAAGAGTATTCATGGGTTTATGTAGCTCAAAAGAAAGTGTGTACTTTGAGAAGTCGGGCTAAGTAGTAGTTTTTCTAGCGAGGCTTATAAATGGACGTAAAGGCATGCAATGTCAGACACGAGAGTGTAACATTAAATTCTACACGAAATGATAAATTGACTCACAATCAGTGTGATGTGAATGCCAACATCTTGCGAATGATGATACAAATACATTTGTTTATATACTGTGAGAGTTGAGGCTATAATATTTCAGCCTTAATAATATTGTTGGCTCAAGTATATGCATAGCAAGTAATGAATAGAAGGGAGAAAGCGATTTATATTATGCAACTTGGGTCGAATAACAGTTTACTCTATGGAATGTCTAAAAAGAACACGTTTCGGGGCGGAAAGAATATATAATCTGTTTCCATGTAGCCTAGCTATCTCGTCTGATAAAGTGAAGAGCCTATATCTTTATATTTATCACGGAACAGAGAGAATGTTGAGCTAAGAAACGCAAATAGTGAAATGACGGCCTTCTTTTGGGATGAATTGTCAAGCTCTTTTCTCTATTTGGTTTGGTTGAGTAGGAGCTGAGAAGACATTCGAGGATAAATATACTTTGTGCGCGGGGTTGACTTGACTTTCTCCGCTCGTTTACTCAAATCTGGGAATCTGCGATAAAGTGACGTTTACAGTATCTCTCTATCTTTTGATGAATAGAGTGGCAGAAATAGGCCGATCTTGTTTCTTTCATCTGTGAAAGTTGCAATCATTATTTCGCCATCAGTTTTTCTCTTATTTTTCCATTTGATATGGAAAAGCTTTTTGCTCTCTTAAGATTTTCCCCCTACTTACTCCTAAACTACATACGCTCATAACTATGTACATAATTCAGAGAAAAAATCACAAAAAATCTCTGGTTTTCTATGTCTCCCTATCTGCACTGCTGACTAATACGGACACTGCATTGTAGATACCTACTAGCACATATAATATGTGTGTGCACTCAGCTGTACTCACAGACATTACTCCCTCCCTATAAATATGAACTAGAATCTTAGGTCATGTCTGGAGCTCTAATGTTTCCAGAGAACATTTATCGTAAATGGAAACTATTTTCCGGACAGATTAAGTTTTCACAGCGCACCATTACATTACCTTCTTCACTTTATGTATCTACACTATGCACTTCTTCCTATATACTAAGTACATGTGTCCTTTTTGCACGTATTTGATGTATCTTTTTTCCTTTGCTACTTTAATTCTCATACAAACATAGAAACACAATTTACTGGCGTTCTTTTAATTTTTTTCCCAATTCTACTTCGTTTGCTGGTTGGACACGTTGTAATCTTGTAGAGTCTAGAAGTAGTTTATCAAAAGACTCATGACTCAGAATCAAAAATTAAATTACTTTCTGTAATGCTAGAAATGTACCTAAATGCAAGGGACTCAAAGGGACGAATCTCAATCCCATATTTTTCACTACCTATGCTCAATTTCAAGAGAAAGTTAGTCTGACCAGCTTTGACTTATTATGCTCTGTAAACTTTTCAATGCTTTGTAAAATACTGCTTTGTACTTTTAACTTTTACATCAGTTTACGAGGACTGTCCTCGAACGATAACACTTTCCCTTCCACAATTTTCTCCCCTTTTGGTCACTGTAAATATTATTATCGTAATACGTATGCTTCAAGCTACACAGCTTCTCACAGTCACTCGAGTAGTAAACCATGTAAATATGCTGTGGGATGCATTTACAGTTGCAGAATCTCCGTGGAGCTGTTTCGTCTGATTTGCCCATAGATTATTATATAGAATTATATGTCGAAGCCTAAAGAGAGAGATAGAGAGAAGGATTCCAGAGGATATAGATACTAAGGACTGCATGGAGACACAGAGTTGCAAAAGTTGGAAGATAAAAGGGATAGATCAACTTTGAAGCTGCAAAGATTTGGTGAGACATTCTCCGTAACATGCGACACTCAGCATTAGGAGAGTGCACAGTAACAAGTAAACTTCAAGGCCTTCGTCTTCTTCGTCTCCAAGTGTTACACTCACAAATTCCAGGTCAATATCACTTCTGATGGTGATAACGTTTATAGAAGCATTTCTTCTCCAATATAAAATACTCCCTGGATCTTCATAGAAAAGAGGAAGGTTGTCACTCTGAGACGTAAAAACAGACTTTTCTCTTCCCACTTCATAGGGGATACCCTGCATTCAGTTTGCAACCATTGCATTGCACTTTGTTAGTATTTGCACTAGAATTTGCACTTAAAGGGATTTTCTCAACTTCAATGATTTCTACTTGAAACAAACTGGCGTCGCACGACGGATTGACGCTATTGTCTTTGACAATAAATAATTAATTGCATTCATCCCAAATTGGGAACTACACAATTTGAACTGAAAATCGTTGTCTGAATGGGCTAGATTCAAAAACATTTTTAACTAAGTATACGAGTTTCCTTTGCCTCAGACAATTAGAAATCGAGGAAGCATTCAGCTTTGCTTGGTGTTTTCATTCATTTTCTACGAAAAACTCATTTTTTTCTCAAAAAAGGCATATAATAATTTAAGCTTTTTAGGCAATAGTCTATTGAGGAAAACTTTATTTTCTTTTTTGATTCTTTTCCTTTCTTCCCTGGAAGTTACTCAATGCTAATTACGCATTAGGTGGTTACGCGTGGGTGTAATTTGTTCTCATTTCGGATCCGCACGTGTATTATTTTTTGTTTTAAGAATTAAAACAATGTAATGAATCTATGCGGTGAACCTTTAACAGTAAGTTTTCGTTTTCATGAGAAAATTTTGCTTCTGTTTTAGATTAGATTATACCGAGCGCATATCTCACAGGGTTCATTTCTCAGCTGGAATTTACATTTTCTAATCTGCAGAGCATATCTTTGAATTAACACACGTGTGGAAATGAAATTAAGGTCTTGCCCACATTATTATCATCTATTTAAAACGATCTATCTAACTAAAGTTTTAGAGGTGGTTCTCAGTGCAGGGGAGTATGCCGTAGTAGCAGGTGGTCTTTGTCTTTTACCACATCAAAGTATTTCACAATTTAGAATCCACAGGCGTGAAAATGGACTTGATTTACTTACAAACCTAATCCAAAAAGTACATGCCTTAATCCATAGCAGACAGTGACGGAGTGGGCGAGATGCTAACAAGCAGCAGATCTCGGCAATATCCTCCTTCTACGCCCAATTTTCATTCTCCACCAGTTTCATTAACATTTTACAACTTTTACTTATAAATGTAAACGTACTCACATCCCACTAGACCTTCCCCCGTTCTTTTCCTATTCAGAAAATCAGTATGCAATTTACTTGTATTTTAGTGGCACATAAAAGTAAATTCTTACTTTCTCTACCATTTAGAATTTGCATTCAGTGAGCGTAGCTTCTGAGCTAGACAACAACACAGTCAACTGAACAGCACATTATAGTATTGTAAAGTACTCTCTATTCACAATTTTATGCTGCAGCTAATAGTTTTCCTACTCGTGATAGATCCAGCTAACCTGAATAACAAATAAGAATCATTCTACGCTCAGCACGATTTTTTATATCGACCAATTGTAAAAATGTCACTCGCTGGATACAATGACAATCTGTCTGGATTATGTTACTTTAGTATGTTATGCAATAAATACATTAATTTTAATCTCACTTCCTCAAGACAACATAATGACGGTGTTCAGTGCACTGCCATGAGAAATTAATGCCATTTTTTCACGATTGTGTCTGCATAGCTCTCCAACTCCAACGTTGATTTTACATTTTGGGATTCTAATCCAGTTTTTAATTACGATTTTTTTGAAAAATATGCGAAAATTTAAAGGGTAAATCCACCTATAAACATTGCAATGGTAGAGTATAGGTACTTAATAATAATCTGCTTCAATTTGAATAAATATTTGTTCTAACGAATTCAAAAAGATGATCATGAAACTTAATTATAATTATCATAAACAGAAACCAAAATTAGCTACACAGATCGTAGTGAGTATGTTCTTGGAATAAATTAGACTGTGTGGTTTCCTTGCACAATTTAAATTCGTCGGAGAGGACTAAATGATAATCGAGTAGTCTCGAGTATCTCAAAGTATAATTAATAATTAATTAGGTACAGATAATACAAGAAGGTTAGGGCAGCAGTTATTGAAATGAATTCACCATAATATCGTTTTGTACTATAATATTATGCTTTTATTTAATAAACTTATGGTGAAGTTAAAAATTACGAAGTAGCTGGCATGTATTTCTCTGGAGTTGGCTAGGAGTTGTAGGTTTGTGTCTCGTCGACTTTTAGACTGCATGTAAAGTGTAGATCGAGCTAGGTTCTAGGAAATGGTAACATAATTTGGTTGGAAGTGGATAGAAGGAGTTTGGGTATGACACGGAGGCATAATTATACGATTAGATGGGATGCGGGACGGACAGACTAGTTGGATCAATAAGAATTCTATTAACAAGAGTGTTCTTCTTCCTCTTCCCAGCACATACTTTTGTCTTCCTTTTCAGCTGCTGCGGTTTTTGTAGAGGCTGAGTTGTGAATGCAATTTTATTTCGTGCTCCATGTCGCCCATGTGCATTTTATACGTATTAGAAATTAGTGCAATAATAGCTACCTACTTAACATAGCGGCTATATGCTAGTGGAGATAACTGACTCCCTGCAATCTCACTATTTTCTCTTTTGTTCACTTTATGTCGCTAATAACATTTTAGTCTCATGCATTGGTTAACTACTATACAAACTGTTTAACACTTTGTAAGCTAATTCCATTCAAGAGCTATTCTATCCCAGTCCTTCAGCTCCCCCCTTATCTGATTTTCATGCTATGCACACACAATAAAGAGCAGTGAGATGACTTAGTGGCGCATTGTGCAGGAACTAACGTATCAATGTATGTTACATAAAATAAGTAATTAATTCCTTTGTAAGATGAGAATTAGTATTCCTATAGTCATGCACTAAAATGAAATTATAGCTCAAATTCCCTACGACGCTTTTCCAAGAAGAAAGAAGGTAAAACCTCTTCCGCACGCTTTCCTTACAACAATAAAGTTCGTCAATGTGTAGTCGAGTAACTGCATGGGCTCAGTTAATTTTATGTCATTAAAAGTCTATAGCAAGGACTGTGTCGGACTACTGCACTTTTATCCCTTTACCTTTCGCATTTACTCCTTTTTAATATCTACATTAAGTAATTACAAAGTAACAGTAATGATTTTTTTTCTCTTTTTATAGGTAAGTCTTTTCAAGCTACTCAATCGCGTATCCGGGACTCCTTACCTACCAATCTGCTTAATTAATACATAAAAAACCTGCTTGCTAAATGCAATCCATTTATTCCTATTTTTTGGAGGAAACTGTCATACAGTTTATCCTGTTACCTTAACATATTTCCGCCATGCTTATTTGCTTCATTAAAAGTTGCTTTACACAAAAACTGCATCTCCGCCAACTGTTGACTCGACTTCACATCACAATTCTCTTCTATGATGGAGGTTCTAAATGGGATCTGCTACATGCTATCGGGCACTTCATCAGAAAAGTTCTTCGGCAAGGTAAGCACAGAACAAACTAACTTTAAAAATAGTGGAGCCAAATCCCATGGATTCCAACTGCATAGAAATGACAACTGATTGTTAATACATATCCAAAGGCAATTTTCATTTTTCATCGTTTGAGAAAATTAGGGGAAATATCTGTACAATGGGAATCTGCATATTGTAATATATGGCATTATTTAACTCAGTTGCATCTTATAGAAAATGGTTATACACTATAACATTTTGCGTTGGAATTGATAATGGAATAAAAATATTTTTTATTCTCTGAAATAACTGCTTGAAATTGAAAAGATAATTAAAAAGGTTGACATAGATAGGTACCTAGTCATGATATAAATTGGTGAAAATGCCTTGCGACAAATGCAAAGTTAGTAGTCGCAATTTTTGCATCTGATGCCTGCATTACTGATTGTTAATACATATCCAAAGGCAATTTTCATTTTTCATCGTTTGAGAAAATTAGGGGAAATATCTGTACAATGGGAATCTGCATATTGTAATATACGGCGGAATTGATAATGGAATAAAAATATTTTTTATTCTCTGAAATAACTGCTTGAAATTGAAAAGATAATTAAAAAGGTTGACATAGATAGTAGGTACCTAGTCATAATATAAATTGGTGAAAATGCCTTGCGACAAATGCAAAGTTAGTAGTCGCAATTTTTGCATCTGATGCCTGCATTAATTTCGAGAAAAGGTATTCTAAATAAGCCCAAATGTTTTCGTATCGCTGCTGCAGAAGCAGCTGAAGAGAGATAGCGAGTTTGAAGAATTAATCTAAGTGCTCTTTGGAATAAAAGAGTTATTCAGCCACATGCTACTAAGACGAAATATGACTTTGTTGGAAAGGGTAATAATATTATGATGCCCCAGCTGTGAGCATATGTGTTATCCATTTGTAAAGTGTCTGTTTTCTATAATTTTCGTAGTAGTATTTGTGCGTCTCTGTCTTAGGTAAGAATCTGTGTTCGGGGAAAGGGCTTTTATCTGTGAGTGAGTCGGTTGTTGTTTTCTTTTCTCAGGAGCAGTTGTTGTTTGAGGAGGGACGGCAAGTGTTATTGTGCGTTTTCTTTGAAATATTCATTTTATTGTGCTAGGCTGGTCGGGAGAGGGACTTTCTGTGTCTTATTCCGAGGCTATCAATCCAGCTGTCTATACACGGGAAATTCTTCAGCTGCTAAGCTGTCTACGAACACTAAAATGAACACAATATTTTGGTATAGGAGAATTGAGACACGGCACGTCTAGGTTTTAGTGGAATTCCTGGCTTACTATTAGATGGTAGAGATATAGGTAGGTACTGTCTGTAGACGCAATTGATAAGTATTTTACACGTCATTACGGACACGGGTAGCAGGGAACTACTACAATGCCATTTGGAAGCGTTTGAGATTGGATTGCGAAACTGTTCTAATATTGACCTTTTGAGAATTGAGAAGGAAATCTAATTTTAGAGATTGTGTTTCTCCACGCTGTAATAGGAGAGTCCTTGAAATTGGTTGTCGTCCTACAGTCTCTGTTTGGAAAGACAGTTTCTAGGCACTAATAGTTCAAAGGTATCCTAATTGACAGGATGCGTACATAACGGACGTAGCTACTTAATGTTGTAATTCTGAAAATAAACATATCCTGCCCAACTTTACTTGGTGGCAACTCCCTCCCTAACTTCCTCTCTCTTCAAAACTTCTTGATAATGAGCGTCAATATTAGACAATTTCCTTAGCTTGGGAAATTTCAATTGGATTTCTCTCGGTTATATTATATCTCTGTGTCGTACTATATGTGGAAAATATAGAGAGATGTGTATAATAAAGTGCCTACTTTTAGAGGAAGCGTCTCTAGTTGAGCAGAAATAATGTGACACGCTTTGGCCTAGTTGACTTTCACTTGAAACTAAGTTGGTTAGGTATGCAAGTGAGAAAAGATAGATATGGAGGGTGTACCTTTGGTACATAAACTATAAAAATATCAGATAAAATATGACGATGATGAATGAGTTGGTGGATCAAGAGCAGTCCTTAAGCATCATTCAAAAACGGACGATTGATTGTATTGAAAGGGAGAGGAGTGGATCAATTTTTTGGTTCGGGTACTTCCCTTTATATTTTTTGCGATATCTACTTGGCCAGAAAATCATCACACTTCTTGACTCGCGACCTCCTTTCACCATTAACTTAAACAGCTTACAATAACTATAGTTGAGTGAGTGCTTGGAGGCGATCATTGTCGTATGTATCATCATTGTCACTTTCTTTGTGCATCACACTCACCAATACGCTCACACTTTCTTCATTTTCCCTACAAAGTTACTCACTTATGTCTAGTGCTCCGCGTAAATAGGCACAAGACACTAAACTACATTCGACTACATCAGAACATTTATGTAGCACACACTACTAGCAATAGCAACTGCCCTATCATCCCATGCTACATTGACGATGTAGCACTTTCTCTAAATCTGCATTATACTTTTATGTTTCTGTTCGTAGGTAGTCGTCTGTCAAAGCTCCTTCAATTTCCTGGACATTGCCTCTTCTCCACAGCCTTTGTCGCATCAACCCAATTTTATGATCTCTGTAAACTTTGCGTCAGCGACTTTTTATGGAAATCACAAAACCATTAAAATTATAGTAAAGCTCTTCCTTATTCAGCACAAATGCATATGTAGGAGTGTGAGCGTGAGTGTGAGGGAGAGAGAGAGGAGCTGTTTTGGTGTTGGCATCAACCATCCTCCTGTATGTACAATGACGTTGTTCCTGCACACTCTCTAGATATTATTTGTGCGTAAATTATTCGCTTCGGATATTATGGCTCGTGTACTACATTTCATTTAAAGTGCCCAAGACAAATCGCAGGAAAATACTTTCGAATTTTATTACCTATATCATTTTTATGGGGGAAAGTTACTCCCATTTATTATCTGCTCTAACAAGAAAACATTTGAGACACCATACGAAATCATTTCTCTCTGTACAAGAAACACTCACCTTAAATGTGGGACTCGATCATAACTGCTAAAATCATTCCGGACTATAAAATTACTCAAGGGAATAACATGGCCACTGTATATACATTTTCAAACAAACTATGTAGGCGTTGGATCCTGCTGAAGATGACCCGGCAAACCATCCTCCTAAATTTGATATGAAATATCGATTTTCATGTAGGTCGCACTTTCCTCCTATGACATCATCTAATTTCATTTGCCTACTAACTACAAAAATTCAAAATCCCGGAATACATTAGTAGATTCTTCAACATTGTTTTTTCTATGAGGGATATTGATAGAACACTTACTTGCAGTTATTTTATACATTAAAATATTTCTTCATTACGAAATAATTTGCTCGTTGTAACTTTTAGAGTTTTTTATACTTCGTAGGAAAAATAAATTACCTGAAGTTATTTTATACACAAAAACTTTTCTCTATTACAAAATAATTTACTCGGTGTAACTTTTAGAGTTTGTTACACTTTGTGTTATTGTGTTCCACAAGTTGCATTTGTATTTGTTGCAGACTTGAAGTCTACTACTATATTTGGGTCATTTTTTGTTTGAACAGAGTCCATTATTTTTATTTTAGTATATCTTAGGCTTATACTTATTGTTGATGATGATGAAATATTGTCTTCCCCGTCCTGTTACGCATTTATTAGGCATTGTGATGAAAAAACGTTCTATAGCCCTTGCGTCTCAATGACAAAAAGTGAGAATGGTTCGGAAGCTTCATTTGAAAGCACTATAAGTAGCGGATATGCGAGAGGAGAAAGAAAGGATGGTGGAAGTATTCTTTATTTAACAAAGTCCACATGTGTCTGAGTTGAGTGTGTCCTAATGGGGCGAGAGACGCTCTGTGTGTCGACGTAGTAGATTGGCCAATGAACTTATCCTTCCATGTACTTACAACGTTTGCTTTGGAGAAAGCTAGAAAAATGTAAGAATGAGAAAAGGATTGACTGACTTGACATAACCAGTTTTTCTTGTGCCTACTACATCTTCCTATTACATCCTATTAGAACAGCACATGGGCAGAAAGAAGTCTCCTTGTAAAAAATCCCTATATGGAAAATAAACGAATCTTAACATTATGCTTATATTATTATAGGGCCAGTCATTTGGCTCCCATTCAACTGAGTTGATACTATTCACAATCGAAAAACTGTTAGAAACTCTCCTTAATCTTGTGTTTGAAGAGCAAAGTTCTTTACGTTTTATGTCTTCGTTTTCTTTGATGGAGTTAGGGCCTGGCTTTTGGTTACCAAATAAGGATTCTTTTTCATCCTCTTTCCGCGCGGAGGGCAGAGAGATGCTGATGTCAAGTTTGTCGGGACAGGTACTCTACCTACCCATCACTATAAAAGGCGGATTTCTTTCCCACTCTCACGACTTTTTCCCAACTCAGTTCAGCCTTCTGACACAACTTGTTGAAGTCAACTAATGTACCAAGCCCTAAGAACTGGGAACCAGGGGGCGTCGACTAACCTTACATTTAGAAATAAAATCCCCAGCCAGTAATTAACAATTGAAAACTATTTCCACATGAAAAATCCTTAGTTTCTTAGAAAATTTAATGCGTAATTCATTTCTACATAAAAAGACGCTATGGGGTAGTACCACGATATTTTTTTCAAGTCAAATGGTAGAAATCTGTGCATCGTAGAATTCATTTTTATTATATTAACAGTAGGTACATGGTTCATGGGAGTTCAATTTAACATTTTCATCAAGAAATATAACCATGCTTCAGTTTGCACACATTGCCAACTGTTCGTGTATCTCTTATCTGAAGTTTGAGTTATACAGGTTAGTAGTTTGTAGGTAACATGCTGTGTTATGTTCCATCTATGGCAAATAAGACCCATTTCCAATGGTTATCCATTCTGGGTTTCAATTTTCTTTTGTCGTATCACAGGAAGGACTTATATAACGTAGCCTTTCTATACTTATCTGGTAGGACCTCCATTTTGAAAATATAAATTGTTCACTGTTCACTTATCTTGTTGTTTGCTCGGTCTAGTGAACGCGAGAGATTCTCGGAAGCCGGTCATGGCTTCCATTTCCAAATATTACATATAGCCTTTCACCATCCACTCCTAAATAAATAGGACGCTTGTATTTCCTATTTAAACTGGAGCATAATGACGGTAATAAAAACAAATGCCCCAACTACAGATACACTTATGTCTTGAAGACGCCTTAAGCATGATCATAATATACAAGGTATAGATTACTACAGTTGCAGTTGTGTGTGTTTGCTTGAAGGATAGTAAGATAAAAAAAATCTAAGAAAGAAACTAATCCTTTGTGAAATCAGAGAATTGTAGTTTAATATGGAAATGGGATCTATGGTATCTTATTGGTTGCACAATGACCTATTTAAAAGGTTTCCTTTTAAAAGAAAGATAAAAAAATATATTTGTATTATTGCCCACATGTTACGATAGGATGAACCAGTAGAATGATACAAATATTGTTAAACATTATTTGATTTTAAGGTTTTGAGATAATATTAGGTATTTAGGTATGGGTATTGTGGGTCGATAAATATCATGTTTGTATTTTGGGGCATGTAGGGCAAGTGAGTCTGTGGTAAAAAGAAAATAAATGTTGATTGTTTTGGATATAGGTAGTAAGCTGTTTAGTTGGATGAGTAAGCGTGGAGTGAATTGAAAGGAAAAGTCCTTGATGTGCTTAATACAGAATAGATGAGATTGGAAGGGGTCGGTCTGCGAATGATAGGGACTTACATCCTATTGTGTACAGTATTTGTATTTCATTGAATAAAGTAGTTCAGGTTACCCGGGAGCAGTTATGTAGTAAACTTTCAGATATTGCGGTCTTTGGTTAAACCCTCTTGGCTTGATTTGACTTGCCAACCTACTTAAATCTTTTCAGGCAGATAGAAAATGTGTCTGTGTCTGGATGGAGTATAAAGTCTGAGGTAGTCCATTCCATTAATTTCAATGGAACTATTATTTGCTAGTATTTCTATCTATCTCTTCTACTCTTCTACTGGTAAGTAAGTAGTATTAAGTGTATGCTTGCACTCCGTAGTAATTCTGTGCTTTGGTTTGTAGTTGGTGAATTGAGCTGGTAGATGATTGAGAGGAGAACAAAGGCTCATCACATTGTCTGAGTTCAACGAAGCCTAACTGCATTTCACTAATTGTGAGCACCACACAAACACAAACTTGAGTGATGTTGACAGGGGAAACTTTTGTTGCGTCTATTCAGACACAGAAATAATTAGCTGAGCTCATTTGGCACTAAATACCGATTGGATTTGGTTCGTGTCTAATATATTACAGTTAGAGTTATATAGGTGGCTGGATACACAGGACAACCACTTCATTCTATTGCTTTGGCACTAATAATGCTTCAGGGCCAATTCATACATTTACATCCCTCTCTTAATTGCCTATACTGCACTGGCGTTTATTTTTACAAAAAGCAGTCCGTAAACGCAACGTCTACAAAATCATTCCCTATTATTACACTAATACCATGTAGCTAGTAGCTAGTGGCTAGGAATGTAAAAGAGAAATCAATTTGGAGAAGAAGAGAAAGTATGCCTACACCTACAGTCACTGAGACAGAATGGAGTTTGACAAATGCTTCTTTAACACCAGTCCTCTACTCTCTTCTCTAACTTTCACTGATGCATAAAAAAGAAACTGGGTAAAAAAGTAGCATCTATCTAGATGCATGGAAAAATGGTTTTAAGAATGACTGAGTCTCTGGCTGAGTGAGTCTATAACAAATAGTAGTGTGTAGTACGTAGTGTAAAAATAGAAGATAGTGAAAGTGTAGCACAGTTCACTGACTGAATGAATTCCGTTCAGTCAAATATGGAAAAGGGAAAGGATGCTTTGCAAAAGTTGAAATTGAAGTGTTGGGTGACCCGGCAAAAAGGGGGCCTTTCTACTATATGCCCTTAAATATGCAAATAGATATTCATTTCACACTATTATCGTATACTTATGCACTTTCTAGTTACCGTCCTCTTATATGAATAAGGTTATGTGCTATAGATGATCATTCTTTAATGCATATATGACGATATACTTTCTCGTTGGGGAAAGTATAGGTAGCTACCTATTTCTGGTTGGTTACTCTTCTTTCTTTTTCTCTTTCGGTAAATACACAAGTTCCGCTCTTTCCGATTCGACAATAATGTTTATAGCGTGAGTCTAATCGTAACTAAGTAAGAGATATCTAATGCAACCTCTGTCTAGAGCTACTATAGTGAAAATGCATTCGAATTGATCTCAACTTTACAATATCCGTGCAGGAGGAGGAGAAAGGCGAGTCTGAAAATATATATTAGACCCAAGGTGGAAATTCTGGAAATATTCTCTAGTTTACATACTAGCACCAATAAATTGTGGCTATGGAATTTCACAAGATGAGAGCTTTTCACCAACAGAGAAACGAGAATGAAACGGAGAGTAGAGACTGGGAGACGCTAAGGGCTTAGTGGCAACTAAGCTTTCTTTATCGTACACTTTCTCCGCCACCATCCGGTTATAGTGAGAGGAGGAGAAGGGAGAAAGGATATTATTCTACTAACACGAGATGTTTGCACTAGACACTTTAATGTGGCGAGGAAGAGGCAGCCTCCTAAGTTGGTAATACCGTTTGATATGATGTTACGAGCTGTGACTATTATTTTTACCAGAGAATAGGACGAAGGAGAGAAGAAAGGGCATTATTATTTCTTCCCATCTTCGATATAGAGATATATAGGCGACGATTTAAAGGAGATTCTAAAATACGAACGCTCCTGCTTAGGAAGTGGAGAGCTGTTATATTTAACATCTATGTCTTAGTGAAACGAAGGTGTCCAATCCAAAGGAAATAAGCTCTCCATCCAACCAACCTACGCTCTTATTCTCCCTCCATACACCAACACACAACGGCACATTGTAATATGAGCCAAGCTACGAGCTTCAGACCACGATTTCCAAACGACTGCTTCATCCTTTCCTTTGCCCTTTGCATATCTCCCACATCTTCCTCCATCCTTTCTCTACATTCATTCCCCAACTTAAGCGAATGGAAAATATAGGTTTCTACTCAGATGAATTTTAAGCCTCAACCTAAGCCGAGTGCAAAAAGGCAAATCGCAAACATCTTTTCAAAAGCAAGACGACTACTTTCCTATTTTCTGTCTAATGCACACACTTGCATTACTTTTTTCAGTTATTCTCGTACAGGGAGTCTCATACCCACTCTTAGTCTTAATCAGTACATATCGTATCACTAAATTGTATATTCGATATGATTCTTATGTTTATTATGCAGCATAATATACGAGTGTCCTCGTATTTCCTGTTCACCAAAATTCTATTAATTAAAGAATGAGAATGTAATTACTATATCTAATGAGTGTACTGTTAAGATTGAGATTACATAATGAGATTGAATAATGAGATTAAAATTTTCAGTGTAATGGTTGATTGCCTATATCTTCTCCACCGGATTTTTTTATACACATTCAATCATTTAATATATTATTATTAAATATATAGGTTTTATATTTTTTAACTCTCTTATTCCCAAAAAAGGCATTACGTTCGTTATATAAGTAGGAGGATAATAGAACAACTACCTGTAACATACAATGCTCGTTTCTATTGCGTTTTATAGTTGGCTGGTAGGAGACATTAGATAAGAATGGATAATAGGAAGCTGTGTGACGTATTAGAAAATTCTGTAGCTGTGCTCTTGTTTAGTAGGTCGTTTCTTTGTTTCTCGTGCAGGAGTAGGGGAGTTTATCGCAAATAGACGTTGTTGTTCTTAGTAGGGGCTTATATCAGAGTAAATAAGACGTAGATATGAAATACGTGTGTAGTTTTATGTCTTTCATGCGTGCTGGTGGGGTCCTCCGCCTGTATAAATACTATATGGCTCCTGACTACTACTATCTCTGCTCGAAGCAAATCCAATTTCTCGTCCTTCTTTAGTTCTTGTCTTGGGTGGTTGGATCTGGGCGCGAAGGGTCCGGGTGCTAAAATAATTTAAGACTGGGATGGAATTCTTCATATCACCCGTAAGATTTTTTGCCAGCCATGCAGAGTTGTAGGAAAGAAGGAATGGAATGCAATCTGCTTCTCCACTTGTTCAGCAAAGAAAATACTTTTATCTTTATCACAGCTTTGTTCTTCCTCTCGGTGAAGAAACTAATAATCTTGATCTCGTGTCCGAGAAAGGAAGGCAAGCGGAAGGAGACAAAAGCCATCGTCAAGTACACACGCTCAAAACTACATGCAACTTTCTCCACCCCCTCAAAGCATCCCTAACAAAGAAACTAGTTCGCCATAGACAAAAGTGTCCTACAGAATGGATTATATTATTGCGACACGAAAGTGAAACATGTCTTTTTCATCATGTCCTGTCCATTTCAAGATTATAGTAATATTATGATAACGCAATGATACTACTTGAATTACAGGTATAAACCTAAATAATTTGGGAATACACAACGTACGTACTCACACTTCTTAATGAGAAGTTTAAATCTATGCCGAAATATTGTGCAATTTATAACTTGAAATAAATGCATTGTGTACCGTTGATTTTTATTCACTATTCAAATAATGGTAGGCGCAATATTATGTATTGGTATACAGACAGATGCTAAATAAATGGTTTGAATATTTTGTGTAATAATCAGGAATGTTGTCATTATTGACGTTCAAACAAGTTACACAAGATCGCCTTTAAATATTGTGGGACACACAAATTTTGGTAATTCCGCTCTGTCATTTCATCTTTACAACAGCGGAGACTTTCGGAGGCTATTAATTGTGATAGTGGTAGCATTAGTTTCGCCGGTTTTATGATACAGTTATGGATAATCAAGTGGCTCCTTAATTTTGCGTAACAATAATCGAGTTATAGCTTGGAAATTAAGGAAGATTTTGGTAGGATGCTAACCTCATGGACCTACGTCGTAGTCTGTAAACAAAGTTATTCGTGAGGTGGCAATCAAAGTGACAGAGAACATCAAATTGCCTAGCCAAGTCAGTCATCTACAGAGAATAATTAAAACTGAAGCCACGTAATTAGGAGAGGAACTTAAGTTTCCAAAGAGCTTATCGATTATTCAAAATCTAATAATGCATGATGCTCCTTCTCTCTTCTTTTGCTTTGTTCTGTCCTACCTCTGACACATATTGGTCGAGCTTCTTAGAATTTCCGCCCTCATGCTAATCATATTGTGCCAAATTCGTTTATACTCCAAAAACCTACGCAAATTTAATTGATGTTGCAGATAGGGAATGGGCCGAGCCGTAGATTTTAGAGTGTTTTGGAGCTAGATCAAGTTTTTAGTTTTTCCTCATATAGAAACTATAACACGTAGTAGTAGCGTCTATTTTCGAGGCATATTATGCCTTACTTATGCATGGCTAGAGGAAGAAAGAACATTTACAAGGAGATGTTTGAGAGGTTATCAATCTTTCCAACATTCATTATTTGCATGAATGTAGAGACGAATCCTTTCGCTTCTTATGAAAATATTTTAAATCCGTGCGCATTCGTTTATTTAGGTCAGATCAGAAGAAAGCAAACATCTCCAATAGTTCAATAAGTACAAAGCCAAAGCACTTACTCAAACTGGAATGAAACCCACGGCAGACTGTGAATTGAATTATGTATACATCTCTCTCTATAGGTAGCTACCCACAAACAGTAAATGGCACCTGCTTTTTTGAACGTGGATCTTTGTTCTATTTTCGTCTAAATTCATGTTGAAGTCACTTCTAGCATTCCATCTTTGTGATCATCTTCAGCTGGCAAACATATTTATTCCACTATTGTCAAGTAAATAAATAAATTATCAATAGTAATACGAGGATGATTTAATTCAAGGAACAGTGCCTGTTTTCATATTATAATAAAATATTAAAATTGTGTCATTGTAGATTAAGGGATAGGTTCATGGTTTCTTTCCTGTTCGGACATCATTGCAACAGTAGATATTACTTGAAGTTGGAGCAGATCCATTAAAACAGTTATGCATATTATAATTGGATGTATTATATTCAGAGAATACATGTCTGAATAACTTTTAAAGGCTTCAGTTGCTGTGTATAGTAGAAGGCTGTAAAGCATTAAGTAGGGTACTTTCGAGTAAAAACTTGAATTTGTTTCTTTTTGTGGTAGTTGCCTTCGTTCTCGTCGAAAGTAAGTAGTTGTGTTGACGTCAAAGGCGTTCCTCTCTGTCCTTACCTACTTTGATTTCCTTTTTGCCTTTTTTCCTCTGTGGTGTTCGCAACATTGATGTTCGGTTCTAATGTAACTCTAAAGGAGAATGAAGTAAATAAGCAAAGAAGCTTGGTCAGCAGAATTTCGTCTTGTGAACTATGCACTAAAGTATAGCAACAAACAAGCTGACTGCTACCTAGCTAGGTATCCAGCAAAGTTTCTCCTACATGTTTCTATTTACATATCTGCATAGTCGAAATTAGAGCAGGCAGTCAAGCCAGCAGGGGAAGGATGTCTGTGCACTTGCTAAAGAATGTATGTGTGCTAGGATTTATCTGGCTAGTTTAAAGTTTATTTAGTGGTACAGTAATGGCAAAGTATCTGTAAAGTTTCACATGAGATAGTTGGAACATGATAACTGATGGTGGTCGTGCATACGTAGCCTAGCTATCTATTTATTGACCAATAGTAAAGGATCGGATGGAGGAAAGCTCTCTCTCTCTCTATTGAACTCTGTAAGTGTAGCGTGTACCTGTGAACCTGAATTCGTTTGCTTGCACATAGTGAACTGAAAATAGTAGAGGGGATGACAAAAGCAAGTGTAGTCAAGTGTAATGCAAAGTTCAGCTGGAAATAGATAGCCAAACCAAACGGAAGAAAGCAAGTCCATGAAAAGAATAGAAAAATAGAAAGCTCAGGGAGAGATATGAAGTTTCCTATCTATCTGCACTGGTTAGCCTACACTGGCCTCGATCCCTCTTTTTACTCTGCACCAACACACACACATACAGTATGCATACTACTCTCTGTCTACTAACAATAACTATATAACTATATATAGCACTTATACATTACACTATAGATATATATCCAAAACTGTGTATATTAAAGTAGGAAAATGTTTAAGGAGAAAAGTAGGTATCGTGTCCGTGTCTTGCTCTGTTCTTTCTTTTCTTATATACTTTTTACTTTCTCTCCACCAGATATGTATATACTGTCAACTATGTAGCAATAAGAGTTGGTTTGTGAAAAAGTGTGCAAAGGTCTTCTGTGCTCTAGCTCCACAATGCATTGGTTTGGATTGGACTGCATAACATAAGACACAACAGTGTAAAGAAATTTCAGTTTAGTGTATCATGGCATGGTAATATGCATTGTTATAGCAAGTGCTTACATTAACTATGAGAAGAGAATGTAATATATCTAGGTATGTAGACAATAGTGTGTGGATATATAATAGGCAAGATTATAGTAGAGTAGTTTGTAGTTGGTGAATTCTAGGGCGCGCTATTCTATTTACTATTGTTCCGACATATACTAAGTGGGATATACTTAGCATTAGTTAGAATATCTTGGTTGGCTTTCTTTTCCTTTGTCTATATGTGTTATAATGTGTAGACGAATGCAGAAGGGTTGTTGTAAGTGAGGAGGCTACATTGTGCTACAGTGAAGAGTAAAAGTATATATAAATATAGAAATATAGAAAAAGAGAGAGAGAGTAGAAGTCATAGTTATTATAGTGTAAGTGTGTAGTAAGAATAGCGTGAGTTGGTTTAGTCGCTCCTTCCAGTAGTGTGACTCTCGGCTGTGTCTGCTGCTTTCTCTGTCCATGGGCTTTTCTAGTTCAGTTCTTCCTTAGCAGGGAATCAATAGTAGTTGTGTATGTGCGCGGAGTTTGTCTGCGCACTGCAGCCACATTCTGAGCCAGCCCCGTTGTAGACCAAGTCCCAACTCTCGTCAGTTTGGCAGGACATTCCATTTTCGCATTGGGAAGGCAAGAAAGGCTGGAAGGGAGTTAGTAGTACGAAGTAGCTATAGGAGAAAGTACAGAGAGAGACAGAGCGACGGCTAGAGTGCTCCGTGCAGTAAAACAAGAAAGTCGCACCACTGTGAACAGAAGACAGACATAGATCGCATTAGATTTAGCCGTCGTCGTTCGTACTTGCATTCATTCTCTCTTCTCTCTTCCCACTTTCTCTCACTTTCTCTCTCTCACACACACACACATACACACACAAAGAGAGAGAACAGAACTTTATATACACGTAGATCGACGAGAGATCGAGAGGGATCTGAGCTTGGCCCGGCTCCGCTTCCCACTCCAGCAACACTGAGCTGAATTAAGGAAGAGAAAGGGAAGTGAAAGGACTGCAATTCCTGCCTAACCAACTAATAGTCACACTACATACAAATTAAACTGAATCCGATCGGACTGGATAGATATATGCATAGAGGAAGAAGTGTGCGACTGCATGGCCAAAGCCAACTACTTACTCTTTCTCTGAGCATTATTGCCGAGAACATTAGGCGGACTAAGTATGATCAGCTCTGCTGCTGTTCGTCTCTCACTACCCGCCTGCTCATCGCATCCACATCTAGTACTACTACGACAGATACGACTACTCCTTAACGGACTCTACTCCGAACTACTTTCTCTCTCTCGATAGTGAAGCGAGAATAATAAGGAACGGACAGAAGTATAGACAGTCCGTATCGCATCTTGTTCCACTCTCCTTTGTCATCTTGTTCCTTTCTTCTCTCTCGCCCTGTTTATCCTTCAGAAGAATAGAAGTGTAGCTTTCTCCTGTGTCGAAATGTCTACTTATCGCAGAGCCGCCGACACCGGGATCGGGATACACTTTCTTTTATCCCTTTCCCTTTAACACTCTTTTTCGAAAATAACATGTAACCATATCGTATCTGTATATTTAGCGACGTGCTACATATACACGGACTAACTCCTCTCTCACACACTTTCTCTCGCTCTCTCCTCAGAATGCTGCTGGATGCTGGCAGCATAGTGCCCAGCAGTTTCACCTCGAATCAACGAAACCTCCTCCGTTCAGTTGATTCTACCAGCAGAGCTGGCTTAGTTATTCGAGCGACTGTAAATGGATTTGGATTTTCTTTCTCGTCCCTTCCTACTCTCATTCCGATGGACTCAGAGCTAAAGTGTATTTTCTCCACTTGCATTTTATAAATAGCCTACCTCCTCTCTCTCTCACTCTCTCCTCCGAATAGTCTAAGGCAGCAAACGGAGAATATCATTTCGACGGACACAAAAGCACAACCTCTGCTGCCTTGCAGTCTAAATACCTATTTCCTATACACACACATTCTGAGCAAGTGGCTTCCAAAGAAAAGATCCAAGTTTTAGTAGTTCAGTGCCTCTCATGCGGATCTCAACCATGTTTTTACATGTTGCTCTGTGAGAAATAGAATTTTCAAAAGCCGAGCCTAATCCCTTAACTACCTACACATTGGGGGAAGCTACAGATTTATACTTTCTCTCTTATTGCTCAGCAGTGTGTCTATAGAGAGAATATCTATATGTACGAGTAGAGAATGTGAAGGACGGATACTTTGAATATATAAAATCAAGAAAAGGGAGAAAGTCGTTAGTGTTTGGGAATGTGTTCGTACGTGGACTGTTTTGGTTTTGTGAGGAGGGAAGGCAAGGGGTTGTCTGTCTCATAATGGAACGTGTTGTGAAAGGTGATATGGGTGACAGGATCGAACATTAGGCAAGTCGTATCTTTGACATCATACTTCCGCACTGCCTCCTCCCTTGAAAAAAAAGGCAGAGTCGGAGGAAACCAGTTGCGGGCTAAGAAAAATAGTGAATTTTGCTAATGAACCCCGAGTGTTGGTTCCGTACAAATAGTACACAGCCATTTGTATCACTAACAATAGATAAGCTTACTTATTCATTTCTCCTCTGGTGCGGCCAAAGAGCTTAACTCCGTGTTTCTCCTTTCTCCATTCCTTGTAATTGTGAAGCATCACAGTTTAATCTCCCGGGATGAGCTCATATCCCAACCAATAATTGAACGTGTGCATCCGAACACTTTCCCCTCTCCTCTATATAATCTTTCTTTCTCTTTCTCCTCTCCGAGAATCGTTATCACGAGATGGAATATCAAGAAGTCTACTAGAGCACACAGTCACTGAACTGAATTGAGGTTCCGACTAGGCTCCGAAAAAAAGTTCTCCATAATTTCATTGTCGACTGCACTACTGCTCAACGTCTGAACTCTGCTTCGTGTTTCGTTTCTTGTGCACTAGTGAATAGTGGGTTATTTCGTGCGATTCCCTCATTCATTTTCACTTGGCTCTGTAAGCTGTCGTGCCCGGGTGCAAGTTCTCGCTTTATGGGAGATAATCAATCTGCGACTAACGTAACGTAAGCTAAGCTTGGTTAGCCTTGTCTTCTTGTGCCTAGCCTTCCTTGGCCAAGGCAAAGCTCATACAGTTAGTCGTCCAACCTCGGCTTCCCTGCCTGCCTGCCTGCCTGCCTGCCTTCCTGTGGATGGCCATTCATCCACTAAGCAACTTCAGCCTCACTTAGTCAATACATACATACACACAGCTAACCTACATTTCCACGGATGCCCTGTCCTCTTTTGTGACAGTGTTGTGCGAAGAAATTAAACCCAGGCGGACTTACTATTGACACAGCGACAATCCCCTCCTCGCATACTTAATACCGACTTATAAATATATAGCCCCACCATGGAAATTACATTGCTAATTAGCTTCATTTTACGTTTCTGACATTATGGAATGAATCAGCCATTCCCTTTAGACTTTCTACTAGCACTACGACTATATAGGTACCTATTTATACCTCTATAGGTACCATAGTCAATTTAACCATTAAATAGTAGTACTAGAACTAATTAACTTTAACTACAGTAAATACCACTGAACATTAAAAGTTTACCTTCTACTACTACTACCACTTAACATATTTTTATTATAATGTGCCCACGATATTTTTAAATTACATTTTCATTATCTACGACCTTTTGTCGTAATTAACGTGACGAATTATTTCAGGTGTATTCTATTTAATATTGAATTGCAATTTGCAAGTGATTAGCTTTTAAGTGTAAGTCAGATTAAATAGTTACAGGCAGTTTTCTGTCAAGGATAGTCTGTTTCTTTAAAAAAGGCTTTTCTTAACTGTTGAGATGAAGTTAAGCTGAGTGGTTTTATTTTTATTGTACCAGCAGCAAGAGAGCCACAAGCCACAACTGTTGACAAGTGGCTGATACTATAGTCGATTAAGAAAATAAATTCGGGACTCAGCCCAGTCCACTTACTAGCTTCCCAAGTTTTGATAAAGGAACAAGTGTCTCTTCTCGCCCTAGAAGATATAACAGATGGAAAAGAATATTCTAGTGAACTGAATCTGTTGAATTTATAGTCTCAGTGATGTGTTTCGAGAAAACTGTGGAATTTGTTTGGAACTGATATAGTAAGTTGATGTTTTTTATCTCTATTTACACTTTAGTTATCACTGTGTATATGTACCAGAGTGTATTGGGACTAAACTAGACACTCTCAAGGTCCTTTAGCTTACGTTATGAATGTTTTACGAATTACAAGAGTGATTACTACTCTACATAAATACATACGGCCTGTGGAACATAATGTGTAAAAGCTCTTCTACTATATTGCGTGCTTTCACATACTTCTTCTGCGTATCTATTAGAATAATGTAGTTCTAGATTCTATAATATTTTATCTATGAGAACATACAGGCATACGTTTTCATATTCTACATCAATCTTGTTATTGATGTATAATGGACAATACGGATGATTGAAAAGCTTTTTCATCCTGTTGGACATTGTGTTCTTTATTCCCAGGCTCACACGGACAAAAGGAAAAAAAAACTGCAAATGTATAGTCTTTTGTCCTCCCATCAATTACGCTACTTTCCTTTCCGACAAAAATTACAACCCACGTAATAACTACTGAATCGTAAATGCGACAAAAAACCAATGAATTTTATGACCTTCATAAATACGATAGTCACTAGAATAAATAAGTAGAAGTTCATATGTTTGGGGCAAAACAATTCGTTTCATACGAGAATATAAATGTTTTTATTATTTGGTGATCATTCGTTGCTACTACTAAATAATAATAAGTAGGTACCTGTGTCATTAGTTGATTATGTGGGAGTGACATGATTTTTATAGATGTTGTGTGATGTAGCAAAAGGAAAGTGTGATAATATTTACAGATATGAGTGAAGTGAGGATTTAGTTTGGAGTAGCTTTTTGGAAAACTAATAGGTACTTGAGAATTCGGAGTTTATGTGCTGTCAATTGTATTGTCCATTGCACTCAGTTGAGGATGCACTAACATGCCAGTAAAATTATTGTAAGGACTTTCTTTTTCAAATATGAAAGGAGTATTTATGGCTTTGTTTGGTCAATAGATAGAGGAAAGTCGTGTTTGTACTTGCCACTACGTACCATAAAATTTTCAAGCCTAATGCCTTCACGTCGATTGCATCACACCTATAAACACCAATTTTCTCTCGTAAAAGCTCAGAGTTTTGAGAGGCTATTTACCATCGTTAGTGTGACACATGAGTGTCAAAGCGAAGATTTTTGTTGTAAACATGCTCTTCTTTCTCTCCATAAAAATTTGATTCGTATACTCTCCCTAACTACGTTTCATGTCTCTTGTTTGTTTTAAGAGTGTGTACCTAGTCAAAGAGGGAAATAGAGCAAATACTATTAAAAACGATATTGTAACTAAAAAAGTGTACTGCACTTTTGGCTCCTTACTTTTATTGTTATCGCTAATGCTAATATTAATAGTGAAAGAGAAATGAAATGACATGACTCGTGGCATATCAAAGTACGGAGGTGACTCTCTACCTATGATATGTGTGTATGTGTGTGATATGAACGATTGGTTTAGACGATAACTATGCAAATATTTGCTTTTCACTATCTTTAGTGCATATGTAAGGGTTTTGTCTTTTCTCGACCTTATTACATTGCGTATGTGGCATAAAATCGTTCAACATTGAATTATTAAAAAAGGCGCATAAATATATGGAGACGCTGTTAGTAGGCTGCTAGTAGGGCTATAGATTCTTATGTACAGGAATAAATATACTCTCCGAGCTATTTTCTTTCATTACGTCCAAAGAAAAGTCGACTATTAAACTGAAAAATGTGCTCTATAACTCACGTTTAGATTCTCATTTCAAATCTTCTATAAGCACCCGACTAGCCAAGAGTTATTTCTTATGAAAGAAACGGAAATTCGCAGCAAGTCATGAGTTCAGACTACATTCCTAATATACTTTACTACGAGTGAGTGCTACTAAAGTAAAAGTCGGCTGGAGGAAAGCAAAGTAGAAAGTATGGGCCTACAGAGGGGCCATTGATTTTTCCAGCTAACTGGCAAACCCAATAACTTTCACAGTATGACAAGGAAAGGTCGTTAACTGTTTATTATTTCCGTACAGCTATTAGAGCAGATCAGGTGTCTCTCTCTCTCTGTGTCTACAAATAATAAGCTACTATACATAATATCTGCGTATACTAAACAAACTACTTTCTACCGTCCTCCGAAAACAAAGGCTACCTACATAGATGCTTGACTTTTTGTTCTATCATTTGGAAAATAATATCGACCTAAACGACTGCATAGGTATATCTACTAACTATCAATAGTAGTAAAATGAATAGTTGACTTATTTCGCTGTACCCTATCTATGTACTTATATGTAAATAGTGTTAGTAGTAGCATGTGGATTTAAGATTAATGACGGCTGTTATACCTTAGTAAAATTATTTACGAAGCATTTTATGGAACAAAGCACTACTGCTCTCTACAAATGGTTCTACCAAGTTGTTGACTATCTTGCAATGAAATAGTGTTTTTCATTGATGGCTATCTTGCAATGAAATAGTGTTTTTCATTGATTTCACTTGAAATGGCAATGGCAAGCTGGTGTAGACAGACAGCTCTAATATTTCGCAATATTACTTACTTGAAAATTGTGTAAATGCAAATTTTATTCTAAACTGCAGAAATGTCTCTATAAGTAATAGTCGTCTGATGATAGTGATGAATAATGTAGCTCGTAAATAATGTGCAGGTTGTGTTATGCGATAGAAAATAGGATGTTTACCATTACTACCGTTAGTTGTGTAAGGGTAGTAAATTATAATCGCAAAGTGGGTAAAGTAGCAACTTGATTCAATATTAATGCCGATGCTAGTGGAAAGGCTAAGATTTCTAGGAGTGACTTCATGTCTAATTAAAAGGTGCACGTAGAATGGTTGGTGCTGACTTGTGGGAAAACCAAATGTCTTACATAATAATGTGACATTGATATTCAGAGACACGAGACAGACAGCCGCGTAAATATTGAATTAGCTGATATACTATTGCATTAAGCATCGTAGCCTCGAAGTGCAAGTATAAATTTTAGCTGTACAGGGTATTGGTATTGTCTTTTGCCAAACCACTTTCACCATATAAATAAAT